>KN883537.1:171225-181830 GCA_000934455.1 Apostichopus parvimensis | reverse complement strand
CAACCACGCCCGTAGCCGCTCTCGCGGCGTATGAGCGGTCTGGGCATAAACGGGCGAGATGGCCCGTTTTCCCACACGAGTTGCAAACGATATTCCCTTTACACTCGGCCAGGGTATGCCCAACCTGTAAACAGCGGCTACACCGCTTGTTCGGGCACAACCTGGCCTCATGCCCTTCTAGCCCACACCTCCAACAAGTGCGAGGCTGGCCCGGGTATGCAATGTGGGCCCTGTGCCCATTAGCCCACAAGGTAGAGGGGATATCGGACTTTAGTTCGATTCTAACTCGTCTGGTCCCGGTCTTGACACCTTTACATTCAAGGAATTCCGGCTCCTCGTAGCCGGTCACTTTCCCAAAACTCCCCAGTGTCCGCACAACAACCTGTTCAGACATGTCCAGAGGGAGGTGGAGGACTGTCACCCACACCGAACTGTCATACGGTGTCACCTTCAGTCCCCCAACTCCCTCCAACACATGTACGCCTCGGACGCGGGCAGCCTCCGAGGTGAATCTAACATCAAAACAATTCATACCACGGAGAGGTTTACGCTGAAGCGCGTCAACCTCTCCAGGGACCTTTAAACCAAGAGAACGCAAAACTGAAAAAAACTTGTCCGGGGACGATCTTAGCCTCCCCCGAAAAACTCAACAATACAATTTTGCTGTCACGGCGAACTGCCATGACAGCTAGGGGTGTGGCAAGCCACGCACCTAAGAAAACCAAAAAGCACGAAACAAAGCCCAAACTACACTAAACAAACTACAAACTATTGAAAGGCCAACGTAAAAAACACAAAGTGTGCCCAGGTAAAAAATTACCATACTTTTACCATGGTAACTTATCACACTTTTACCATGGTAATACCATGGTAGATCCATGGTAAAAGCATGGTAAATGTGTAGTAAGTTACCATGGTATACCATGGTATTTTGGCCCTATGGACATGGTAAACCATGGTATTACCATGGTATACCATGGTAAATTTACATCAAATTTACCCTGCATTTACCATGCTTTTACCACACATTCACCACAAATTTACCGCGGTAAAAGGCCGTACATTCACCAGACTTTACATCAAAATTATCATGTATTTACCATGGTTTTTATTTCAGCACACGTTTTTCACCACAGTGAATATTTAGCTCCATAAGGAATACTGTGCATTCACCACACATTACATGAGAGTTACCATGCTTTCACCACGCTTTACAATACTATCTATCATACAAAATTCTCAAATGCCATTTGTTTACCAATTCAATTGACCAAATCGGAAAAATGACAGACTGACGTTAACCCTAATAATAGCAACAGCCAATCAGAGAATACCTATTGAAACCATAACAACTGCAACTGGAAGATTTAGCTGGAGCCATTTCATCTCCATGCTCATGCGAGAGTCACAACGGTAAAGATCTGTAAGTTGCTTCGAACAGAATAACATGGCGGGTATGTGGAACTGGAAGCACGAGAAGTTGATTTATATATTTCCAAGAGAGAAGAAACAACTCTGAACACAGCATGCGCTGCGTGCCTTGCGTAGGCCTTATATTAGTGTGTAACATCTAGGTCTACTACAGATCACACATAAATAAAGTAGAACATCGTCAACTGTGATTTCAGAAAAAACTTTATTGGAAAACATTTATCAATGTATAAAATCAAATCAATTATTCAAATTCAGCACCATATCAAGCTTCTGGCTCTACTGGCTGCTTCCTCTTAAAAGTCTTCGTCGCATTTGACAATTTCTGGCGGATCATACCCCTGACCTCACTGGATGTCTTGCTGGGTAAGGCCTTCAGCACTCGAACTGGGAATAGGAAAGAATGAAGACTGGAAAGTCAAAGATTTCCGTTGAACAGAGTACAATATGAGCCAATTCCATCTCCAATGTGAGCAGGCCCATAGCCACGGAGTGGGGAGGGGCATTTCTAGGCAATTCCCCACCAAAAAATATTTCTCCCCCCACCCAATGATAATTGAAACTGCATAATAATTAATCGTATGCCCCCCATCACAATTTTATGCCCCCCCCCCAATCACAATGCCCCCCTAAAAATGTAATGCTGGTTACGGGCCCGAATGTGAGGGACGGACATCAATGGTTTCCACTCATATTGGCATTTTTATTTAGTGTAGAGCCATGCCCTTTTGGCATAGCTGGCCTGCCTTAGTATTCGGACCCTTCCGTTCAGATTGGGAGACCCTTCTCCCAGTGGGGTAGCCTTGAAATCCATTGTTCTTATACATTACGTTACTTTTATTAGTTAACTCAACACATCGAAGATTTCTATTTACTTTACTACGTTTTTGTCTGCTTTTGCAGCAATTGAAGTTGTCACTTTAATAGCTCTTTGAGGTAATTATATAATTTCTCTTCTTTTTATATCTTTCAAGCAAACAAGGGTTCTGTGATTCATAATATATCGATTTGATTATGTTACTCTTGATCAAGTTCAGAGTCACGGTTGGCCCTTTTTGTACTGTTAACACTATTACAATGGTAGGCTACTGCCTGATTAGTATAGCCTAGGCTAACCTTTCAGCATACTTAGTAACTTTTCAATCCAATATTACTGTAAAATGCTGATTTAAGAGTTCGTAGATAAAAGTATAACTGCTTTTCCACAACCTTTAATCAACCTTCATCATAATTTTATATCTCCATACTTAATGATCTCAGTGGTTCCTAACATCGTAATTTTACGTACGTCACATGAACAAATTGTATTGTATCCTTAACAGGAGACCTTACGTCATAGTAAACTTATATTTTTGCATAGCGCCCTCATTTAGTGAAGTACTTGTATTTAAGATGGCCGCGCCCAAGAGTCGTTAGATGTAATAGTCTTAACTCATGTTCGTAACGTCAATGTGAACTTTAGGCCCAGTTGTTTTTATTGACATGTTATTAATGTGTACAGAGAGAGGTTGTTTAACTAAATGTTGGATACTTCTCTTGGGTTTTCAATAGAGATTAATTTCTTGTACTGGGAAATATGTACACCTTTTATTTATAACTTTGGAAAGTTACCTAATATGCAACCATTGTTATAGAGCCATGTATTTTATATATTATATATTTTAATATTAAAGGAGTACTTAAGATACCTAAGTAACTTTTATAAGAGCATTCTAATTTCAGTGAAACTGTCCCTTAGTTTTACTTTCATTTATTTAAGTGTCTTACTTGATTGATTGCCATGCTGCTCCTTATTCTTGTAATGTTAAGATTTTCACTTTTATCTTATTTTGTTAATGGCTTTTACTTATGATGACAAAAGAGTATGTATGAGATGCAATGACACTGGTGTCACCTATTATTTCCTGAACAGCTGATGGGTCCAGCTGATGCTTAGCGACGGCGTGATGGTCGGTTCCCTCTCCGGACACCGTTCCGTTGAGCGTATGACTCGCCATGTGCTTTTTGCTATATAGACACGTCATCATATCGTTGACCATTTTCGATGGCTCTTGATTATTACAGCGCCTCATGATGTTATTTAGACGCGTGGTCAGATCAACCTCAATGGTTGGGGTTGATGAGATAGGCCGCCGTATCTGTCGGAAAATTAAGAAACCATAAATGGAAAAAATAATCTGTGGATTGTTCCGAATTTTTCCTTTTGGTGCATGTGTATACGAAGTAAAATTGAGCACTATTTGTGATTGAAACAACTTCAATAGAATGTTCTGGATTCAGTGTAATCTGTGCATATACCTGACTGTTCTGAACATCCTGCTCTGGTGGGGGCATGCTGGCACTGCTCTGAGGTGGCGATGGTGTCCTCGATAATCGCAGCTCCTTCATCTCTTTCAGCAGGTCCGGTAAATCTTATGGAAAAAGAAAATGACAATGTTAGAATTCAATTTGAATGCTATGGGGGAACCTGTAGGCTTATCGCAACACCGACTGTGATATCGTGAATGTACAACGGCGCATGAGCGGCGACTGAACCTCAATATATGGGAGTTGGGGGCATGACAATATTCAAAGAAAAGAGTTTGGAGATTTCCTGGCATTTCGAATAAAATCAACAGATCAGGGGAAATATGTCCCAAAGCTTCAACACTATTCAATTTCCAACTTTTCGAAAATAACTAGATAATTGATTCAATAAAACGTACTTGTCATCAATTTAATTGTCCTTCGTAGGTTCTTGCACTCCCGTCTTTCTTCTTGCTTCTCATCCTTCAGCTTCGCCACCTCATTTCTCAATTCCTCTACTTCTTTCTTTAGGTCTTGTATAATGATATCCTGGAAAGGATCATGGAATTGGTATGATGGTATTAGTACATGTAACGAAGCCGGTAGAAGTGATAGACAGATTCTCAAAATATTGGCATTTGAGGGATTGGCTTATAAGCCCCGCCCTCTCATAAATATTGACGAGGTCTGATGACATCATAGCCTAGTATGGCTACTTGTGCCACTCCCCAGTGATGTCACCAAAGAAAGTTAGAAGTGAATTGGACATAAACGACGAAGCTTTCTCCTATCACTATGCACAACTGATATTGGTACTAAATTTGTTATGGTGAGGTGAAAGAAGTGCAGTTGCTATAAATCACCTTGTCAGCAGTTGCAGTTCCTTGGGGCACCTCTGCAAGAATTTCATTCATCAAGCTCCTGTAGTTCGGTTGCTTTGATTTTTTTTTTCTGTTGCTGACACTGCTGAGACACATTCTATGAACGAAATTAGGAAAAACAGAATGCTTTCAATTGTGTGATGGATGATTCATTTGCTAATAAAGCAATTTCAAAATGTGCGCAAAGCACACTGGATTCCCAGAAGCAGGCAGGAAAATAGAAAACAAGTTTTCGATAGGATAGGAGAAAATGAAAAACACGTTGATTTATTGTTTACGGAATACCAATGACTTACATCCTCTGGCGCACTCTCTATGACTTTCCTCTTCTTAGCTCGGTGTCCTCTGCCCATCGGGGCTTTCTCCTTCCTCCCTTCGAGAATCTTCTCGACTTCTGACGTGTCATCTGTCGAAAATAAAATAAAATACTCTTGACCATAACATTTTACTTGACAAACTTAATCATTATAGAATCCGGGGAACTGTACTTCAGTGGTTCAAAAGCTATGTTGCTGATCGTCACCAGTTTGTTGCTATTATTAATATATAAATTCTGTTTCTAAGCCAATTAAGTGTGGTGTTCCTGAGGGGTCCATACTTGGTCCATTGTTGTTTATAATTAATGTTAATGACCTCTATAGAGCCAGCAACCAATTTCATATAATCTGTTATGTTGATGATACCAAACTGTTCTTTTCCAGTAATGACATTGATTTTCTATTGGATACTATACAGAATGAGTTAACATATATTCATAATTGGTTTTGTGCAAATAAATTGTCACTCAATGTTAAGAAAACTACCTCTATTGTGTTTAGTACACCTTCAAAGCACTTAAGTCCTAACATAAATAGTATCAGACTTTGCGGTCTTGAAGTTATGCTGTCTAAGACTACTACATTTCTTGGCGTTTATACCGATAATCATCTTTCTTGGAATAATCATATTCAGAATATTTGTATGAAAGTGTCTAAAGGCGTTGGAGTTCTTAATAGACTTCGCCAAATCCTTCCCAGAAGCACATTGGTCACTTTGTATAATACACACATACTTCGCTATCTTACCTATTGTAATGTTATTTGGGGCAGTACCCATGCTTCTAGAATTCAACTCCTTTATTTACTTCAAAAGAGAGCCATTCGTTTTATTTGTAATACGGATTACCTCCCTACTACTATTACTTGTTGTAAAACTTTGAACACCTTCAAAAAACGTCTTATAGAGTATCTTATATCAAACTATCATTGATTTTGTATTTACTTTCATTGCCATCTTTGTTCTGTTTTCTCTGTATACTTAAGCTTTCATTCTATATTTTATTTGTAAAGTGGTGTCAATGTAAACAAGCTCTACAGAGAGCTTCTTGTTGGCACTCCTCAATCTCTATGTTCTCTTGTACATTTACCCACATCTATTGTTAAATTGCATACTTTAATACAAGAGATTGAAATAAAGTCTTATGAATTGAATTGAGTACTTTACATTTGATACAAAAGTTACTTGAACAAGCTTCCCAAAATTTGTGTCGCAATAGGTTAAGTTTTAACCGCGCAGCACAGTACCATTCATAATTTGCATATTACACCAAAATTTACACTCGGCGTCCACATGGCGGGAAACCTAACCCTAACCGGAAATTATTGTTTCTCCTGGTCGTAAAAATAGTACTCCTAGTCGTAAAATAGCAACTGCGCATGCGCAAAAGGGAATTATTGTTACGACTAGTCGTAAGAATAGCCACTTTGTACTAAAAAATAATGGTGACCATGTTAACCATAACGGCCGCCAAAATGGTTCGAATTTTTGGATTCTACGGCCACGTCTAATTGAATCACATTTATCATGAATATAAGAATAATTGATTGGAATCTTACCTGATATCCAGATAACTCTGACAGGGTATTTCGCAGAGCCTGGCTGTGTGCACATCAGCGAACCGTCTGCTGGCCATCCTACCTCAATAACATCTCTCGTATCCCAATATTCGTTTCGGAACTTGGACCTCTCGTAATAAGATAGTACCCACGACTGCCGTCCGATTTTGGTCTGCCCATCTCTCCCAACGAATTCATACAAGACGTACGCCATCACGAAATAATTGCTGAATTGTGTCTTTGCCTAATGTGAATGTTCTACAGGTGATTTAGAAGCTATAATACAATCAGTTACAAGTAGGTTACACTTTTTCATGGAACAAAGTGGTGAATGGTACGCGGAACGGCGATAAGGTGCGCGCGCGTGATTATGATTCGCCATACTGCACTGTCGCGTGCAAACCTACGATCGTTTCATCTGGAACGCGCGCAAAATACTTGCTTGGGACGCTCGTTGAGTTAGCTTAAAAATTTAAAAAAAAGCATCTCTCATACGGCTAGCTACGACGAGTGTGATGCCATGCGGGAATTTCGCGTACACTGTGCGTCTGCCACTCCACTCTGATCGATAGTTGCGCCGTGCGTGGCGTTAATATCAATTCAGTGCGCGTCAGGGTAACTTATCCGATGTGCCGGCATTTGTGTCGCGCAGTATTCTGTATTTTTCAAGTGACCAATAACACGGATGAGAATGAGAATAGCAACCAGTTCGACCAATCAGACTCTGGTTACAAAATTTATCATACCTGGTCAAGAATGTGGAGGTCACGCAAAGGTCAATTTTTGTAAAATAGCACTATAACTTGATGGTGGAAACTTCATTTGAGTTCATAGTTGGGATGTGTGTTCATATTACTCGGTCGAAAATGTGGAGGTCACTCGAGGTCATTTGGGGTCAAATTGGCCCCGTAGATGGTTTGACGTTGAAAGTCGAGTTATATGGTCAAGATTTCGTGGCCAAAATGTTGAAGGTCGCGTGGAGGTCACCCGAAATCATTTGGGGTCATATTGCTTGTGTGTGTAGCATTAGTGTCAGAGGTCTGCTCGATCTGATAAGATGTATGCTACAAAGGATGTCAGTCAAGTAGGGTAATTGGCCTAATTTATTCAAATTATTGTTCGACCTCGTAGTTTAGCATAATAGGAACAGGGTGGCACAGGATAATTGAACTGATTAGATTTCCAGCATGAAATATGCTTATTTTTGAGAACACCCCAAGACCTAAACTATGTTTAGAAAACTGAGATTTTTTTTATTGTTGTTTTCAGAGATTGGGGAACGTTGCCACCTCCCACGATGATAGCGACGATGCTGATGAGGATTACACTGGAGATAGCGACGTGGACGTTCAGGTAATGTCAATAACAGCAATCGGATTTTTGCCAACCTTGGAAGTATTTGCTGAAACGTATTACAAATCAGGGTCTCTCGACAACCAAAATCGTTTCAAAGTTTTCATCAAAGGAATAATAACATGCGCCTCCTGTTTGCCTCGTTTCTTGTCGAATAAATGGAGTTGGATTCTCTTCATATTTGGTCATCGGAAGCATTTGCTATAGTGGTAGCGTACCTAAAGGATGTTCAGGTATTGTTTAGTCCTCGGTCATATAGTGGTCATTTTAATGTAATATTCATTCCAGGTATCAAACAGCCAAAATGCTTCCATAACCCCACAATTGAAACAAGGTGTATCTTGCCATTTCAGGGAATGGGGGATCGCCAAGTCAATCAACGTTTGGAAGCTATTAGGCCTACTGAAGATGAGGCGGAAGACGAGCAGGACATGTACATGGGTGGCGAAGTTGACGAGTCTGCTGATGAGGCGGATGGTACCGGAGACAATTTCGATGTCATTCAAGAAGCTCTTAGGCCTACTGACGATGATACGGAAGACGAGCAAAACATTGAAGACGACGATGACGAGTCTGCTGCTGATGATGTTGATGGTGTTGGAGACAATTTCGCTGTACTTCAGGTAGGCTGGTATTAAAATATTTTGTACAAAATGTTTACCGATAAACTACGCTAGCAACCCATTATTCTCAATCGGGAGCCTATTCGCCTATCACCCTCTTGAAAGTATGAACATGACGGAATGGATTAACATATACCAGTTGAGTTGTTTCAACTCTTGCATGGAATTCCTACTTCAATGGGGCTGCGCTCGCCATCTACCATAACCCTAAGGAATGTGTATAAATAAATATATTGGAATTTTAAGAATATTTTGCCAAAATGATGTAATCAGCTAACCCCCCTCATAGGTGATGATAGGTTATAGGTGATGGACGGGCGGCTCTTCTGGGAGTTGCTTAGTACTAGCCGACTTAGTTTGTACGGTTCGTCTAAAAGAGTTGCCGTAGCAACGCATGTGTAACGTCACAGGGCTACCGGCAGAACGTTTGATCGTCAATTCATATGGACATACGTATCTCATTTTCTTACAGGGTATGGTTGCTTCAGATGATGGGAAAGCGCCATTGTTTCAGCATTCCCTGTTGAACCACGGTCAGCTGCTCCTACTGGTGATAGCGTTCGTGCTCAAACACCACCTAACTGGGACTTGTCTGGAAGATTTGTTACAGCTTCTCAACTTCATTGTACCAGGCAGCATAATGCTTTCTAAGTATCTCTTCAAGAAGAATTTCCTAGGTTTACAAAGTAAAATACAGAAACACTATTATTGCAATCAGTGCTGGGAATACATAGGTCTTGAATCTGATCTTGCTGAATGCCCTGAATGTAATACATCTTTCGATGAAAATGAGAGCCATATCTCGTTCTTCTTGTATACGCCTATTGAACCACAGCTGAGATCAATTCTGGAAGAAAATAATGCGTCATCACTTTTTCCAAATCACCGACATGATGAGAACATCTATGATATCCATGAAGGCTCGAAGTATAAGCAATTATTTTCAAATCTAACTGGAAATGATTTGTCGATAACGTGGAATTGTGATGGGGTTCCTTTATTTAAGTCTTCAAAAACCTCAATTTGGCCTATACAAGTGATGATTAATGAATTACCTAAAGAGAAACGTGCAAGGAATGTTATCCTCTGTGGTGTATGGGTAGGAGATACCAAGCCTAAAGTTCATGTTTATTTTAAACCATTCGTGGATGAAATGAAGCATTTAGGCTGTAATGGTTTCCAATGGCAAGACCAGAATGGTATACACTCCTCAAAAGTTTTCAGTGCAGTATGTTCTTGTGATGCAGTAGGCAGGTGCTTCATGCAAAACTTTCATCAGTTCAATGGTTCTTTCGGTTGTGGTAGTTGCTTACACGAAGGAGAAATGGTGGATAGAGGGGATGGCTACACGAGAGTTTATCCTGTGCGAGGGCCCGATGAGAAGCGCACTGCAATCGATACTGTACGCCATGCTTCGGAAGCATTCAGGTCAAATACAGTTGTCAAAGGAGTCAAAGGCCCATCAGTTTTCTCCTTACTTCCTAAGTTTAACCTTATTGATGGCTTTGTTCCTGATTATATGCACTGTGTGGTTTTAGGAGTAGTTCGTAAATTTTCGAGGTTGTGGTTCGAATCGAGGTATCACTGCAAAGAGTTTTACATTGGCAACAGCACTGAAATTGTTTCAAAATTATTAGTCTGTGAAGCCACCAATGGAGATGGCAAGGCTTCCTCGATCTCTTTCTGAAAGGAAATTCTGGAAAGCGAGTGAATGGAGAAATTTCTTGTTTTATTCACCAATCATTTTAATTGGAATATTACCTGTTACATACATGCGCCATTGGTGGCTTCTGGTTTTCGCAATTGCAAATTTATCATCATCAAATATTTCAACGTCAATGGTGATCAAGAGTCGGGCAGCATTGTTGAAATTTGTGATTAAAGTTCAATCTCTGTACGGACTGGAACACGTGTCCTATAATGTTCACCAACTGACCCATCTAGCACACTATGTTGCTAACTGGGGGCCATTATGGGCTACATCAGCATTCCCATTTGAGAACAACAATCAGATCCTTAAACGGTTGTACCATGGAACAAATGGAGTAGCAAATCAAATTATGAAAAATCATTTGATTTGGAGTCAACTTAATTCTATATACGATTACTGTTTTCTTTCCTCCTCAGATAATGTTCAAAGCTTTTATCAGCATTTAT
>KN883537.1:144781-171175 GCA_000934455.1 Apostichopus parvimensis | reverse complement strand
GATGGCTACACGAGAGTTTATCCTGTGCGAGGGCCCGATGAGAAGCGCACTGCAATCGATACTGTACGCCATGCTTCGGAAGCATTCAGGTCAAATACAGTTGTCAAAGGAGTCAAAGGCCCATCAGTTTTCTCCTTACTTCCTAAGTTTAACCTTATTGATGGCTTCGTTCCTGATTATATGCACTGTGTGGTTTTAGGAGTAGTTCGTCAATTTTGGAGGTTGTGGTTCGAATCGAGGTATCACTGCAAAGAGTTTTACATTGGCAACAGCACTGAAATTGTTTCAAAATTATTACAGTCTGTGAAGCCGCCAATGGAGATGGCAAGGCTTCCTCGATCTCTTTCTGAAAGGAAATTCTGGAAAGCGAGTGAATGGATAAATTTCTTGTTTTATTCACCAATCATTTTAATTGGAATATTACCTGATACATACATGCGCCATTGGTGGCTTCTGGTTTTCGCAATTGCAAATTTATCATCATCAAATATTTCAACGTCAATGGTGATCAAGAGTCGGGCAGCATTGTTGAAATTTGTGATTAAAGTTCAATCTCTGTACGGACTGGAACACGTGTCCTATAATGTTCACCAACTGACCCATCTAGCACACTATGTTGCTAACTGGGGGCCATTATGGGCTACATCAGCATTCCCATTTCAGAACAACAATCAGATCCTTTAACGGTTGTACCATGGAACAAATGGAGTAGCAAATCAAATTATGAAAAATCATTTGATTTGGAGTCAACTTAATTCTATATACGATTACTGTTTTCTTTCCTCCTCAGATAATGTTCAAAGCTTTTATCAGCATTTATAACAGCGTAGTAGCAGGCTAGTCCTGAATGCATTCTCTGTATCCAATGATTGTGTCGGTTTAGGGCAGCCACATTTGCGATTTTTATCAGACATTGAAAAAGCTGCCTTGATTTCAATGTTCGACACTACTTGTTTACATTCAGTGAATGAGTTCTTTACAAGATTTGTATTGAATAAGAAGTTAAGTACGAAGCATAATGACTCTATAGTAGCACTGACAAATGGAACATATGTATCTGTACGTTCATTAGTATTCATAAATGAGTCGAATTCAAAAGTTCCTGTTATTATTGGTACAGAGTTGAGACAATGTAATTTTTCCATTTATGATACTGATGCTGGCTCAGATTTGACAGTTGCGTTCAACAAAGTCTCATTGGCAAACCTTGTCTCTTTTAGGCCGGCATATTTCAAGTGCAAATGTCTAATGCTCTCACGAAGGGGATCTAATTTTGTCGTTGAGTGGCCTGGCAATGATTTAATTAGTTGATATAATTAGGGGGACTGATATGGAGCCGGCTTCTACATCTTAATTAATTCAGGGGTATCCAAGAATGTTAATGCTGCCAGGTAGCGTACCGACTAATGCCCAAACCCCTTTAAGTGGTACAAGTGTTCTCTTATAGTTTATAGAAGTTTTAACTGGTTGTTTCCACATTTGTTGATGAACTCAATGAGTGGGCGGGGATTGATGTCGTCCCAGATGATGCCGAAATTCGGAGGTTTGCTATATTTGCATCTGCTTCGGTCACTGCTTGTTTCTTCCTGAAATTCATCTTTCTTCCTGGCATGGAGTCATAGAAGCAAATGATTGGATAATGAGAGCTAAAATGGCAAAATTATTGGAGAGATGATATTCACCCGTCTAGCTCCTTCATCAATAGCTGGCAATGGGGGCATCAGGTCCAAACAATCAATATTTTGAGAATTATTGTTAGTGAAGGTATGCTATCAACATATAAATGTGCATTACTGGCATTGAAAATATTATTGAGATGTATGTATACTCCAGGAACTATAGTTTATCAACCAAATATTATATGTATGACTAATACAAAATTTTCGATAGTGTCTTCAGTGGAAGTGAACAAGATGAAGAAAATTATTGAAGATAAATGTGTTCCAATTTGTTCTTCTCAAGTTTTGAAGTGATCGTGGGTATGATTAGTAGTATGCTTGCAGTATTTTCGAGTGACGAAATGTGATCTCATTATTGAAATCGAGTATAGAGTAATTGTTATCTACACAGCCGAAATCTCCCACGTCAGGGGCAACAATCAACAATGAATGAGAACATTCAATGGACATGTTTACATGTGAAAAATAAAGTTATTTCCGCACCAGATATTTGTGTACGGAAAGTGATCAGCTGAAAGTATGGGATGCCGAGAGTAACAGAAACTAACAGTAACAAAAGTCTACCGTGTAGATTCTAATCGTAGTAAAAATATATTAAATTGAAGGGTAATAGCGTATGAAATCTGTCTCACAAGTAAACTTCCCCAAACATAATGACGCATAACAGGATTAGCCTAATGAGTAATGGATGTTGCATTTTTTGAAAGTTACACCAATGAATTATTCATGAGCAGCAAAACAATTTCTCTCTCTGGGCTAAGAAATTAGCCACCTACAACATTTTCCATATTCTGTCCTGTATTCATTGGTTAATTGAGAACCGATTTCAAGCTACAGAAAGACTACGTCCTCCCACTCATGTGTGCAGTTCTGCATGTAGTCTGATATCGACAGCTGTCGGCCTCGGCGATGGAAGCAATCTGCCTGGATCGAGATGGTCGAGATTGTGCTATACCAGAAGATTTGAAAACAAAATCATCATACCTTGCGAAAAAAGAGATGAAATGCCCCAGAAATTCACCATGTTGAAAACGTAGTAAAACGTAGTAAAATCATGGTAAAAGTACCATGGTAAAATAACAGTAAATGTACCACAGGTTTACCATGGTAAAAGCATGGTAGAACTGTGGTAAATATACCACAGTATATTTACCACTATTGTACCACAAATTTACCATGGTAAAAGCATGGTAGAACTGTGGTAAATATACCACAGTAAATTTACCACTATTGTACCACAAATTTCCCATAGTTACCACGGTTTTACCATGGTTTACCATGGTAAAAGCATGGTACATTTTTAGCTGGGTGTGGTCAACGAAAAGTGGAGAGCAGCCGAAAACACGTCCGCACTCCACGAAAACCAACTACAAACAACTACAGTAACTAGCCTATGTAACACCGAGTACAGTGATACAATATCGTTGTCGCGAATGATACGTAGCGATCGAGTTCTTCCTGGTTTCATGACTTTCTCTCTTATGTATTCTTGCTGCAAACTAGGTTTTAATTTTTCCGGAGCGACGAATTTTCTTGGGTATTTAGGCGAGATATGGCGTAACTGTCCCTTCGCGCAGTACGTACATCTCCTCAGCTGATTTTTCTTTACTGTTTACCTTGCTATTCAAAGTACATTGTCCGTTATACATATTCACAAGGTTCCTATAAGTGGGAGGAGTCTATCGAAGTCAAAGATTGAAGATACGAAAATCAGAAAATGTCATATTTTTGGCATTTTTCGGGAATAGTTTGAGTTGAAACTTTACAGTTAGCTTAGTTAACGTCATTGGTATAGTATCCTAGTATTGGAATATCTCGAGAATCAACGCAAATTGCTGCTTTAATCTGTACTAGACTATGTACATCGTTGCGAACGTGGAGTGCTTTTTACGTGACCGGCCATCCGGGATACAAAACGTGACGGCCAAACGGCACTACCGAACCATCCCATTCTGACAAACGAAACTGAAGTCAAGCGAGCCAAAAAAGTACATACGCCCACCGACCTGCAGAGACAAACCCCCAACCACCCACTCCAAAAACCAGAAAAGGACGACCAGCACGCAACGAAACGAAACACCCATGCCCAGCACACCACTGTCTAAAACGTTGCGAACGTGGAGAGCGAGACATGTCTTTTGGCTACAGCTATTATTATCACTGTATTGTGCTTTACCTCCCGCCTGACGGGTGTGGTAGCTTGTGTTCGTGCGTGCGTCAGTTAGTATATCGTTTGTAGTTTAACCAGCCTGTCCTTATTTTAATTTGTTTTGGCTCTGTTGCCTAGCCACCTTTCGGTATCATGGCATCGCGCCGTGATTCGCGAATTGTTAAGTTGTCCTTCACCGGTGAACAAGCGGTCCCACCGGTGCAAGTTTTCAGTATTTTGAAGAGCAAGGGTGTTGTGCTTTTTACGTGACCCGCCCTGCGGGATCTAAAACGTCACGGCCAAACGGCACTATTCACCCATCCCATTCTGCAAGGGTGTTGTTGTGCCTGGATAGGTTGAACCTTTCCCAGCTAAAAATGTACCATGCTTTTACCATGGTAAACCATGGTAAGTATGGTAAATTTGTGGTACAATAGTGGTAAATTTACTGTGGTATATTTACCACAGTTCTACCATGCTTTTACCATGGTAAACCTGTGGTACATTTACTGTAATTTTACCATGGTACTTTTACCATGATTTTACTACGTTTTACTACGTTTTCAACATGGTGAATTTCTGAGGCATTTCATCTCTTTTTTCACAAGGTATGATGATTTTGTTTTCAAATCTTCTGGTATAGCACAATCTCGACCATCTCGATCCAGGCAAATTCACTCAGTTTTGATTCATGTGACAGTGACAGACGGACAGGAAATTGACAGGACCCGTCTGACCATCGTTGGGCTAGCTATTCAGCCCGCTGATGATGCTCAAATTCGAGCGGTGCCCGGGCAAGCTACACGTCATTCGACCGCCGCTCTGAGTTATGACGTGGCATCAGCCTACTACTAGGGATGTCAGTGAAAATTTTAAATTCCTTAGATTCTTCTGAAATTGGTATGATTTGAAAGAGCATGCCAAATGAAGGAATTCAGTGGTTGAATCATGGTGATGGGTTATTGAGTTATGGCTGAAAGAAGGTAATGAAAATACGTAAATTTGTGCCGAAATCTGCCCATTTTTGCTGAAATGGCCAAAATAGGGTTTTAAAGCTGCAATTATTACAAACCAAAGACATTCCCAACTGTTTTGAATGTCTGACATTTGAAACTTTACCAAGTTGTTAAGTAGGGCCAAATAATGGTACTGAACAATTTTAGTGCATAGTACTCTATAGATATGCAAATTAGAGGGTGTACAATAATCTGTTTGTACAGTATGTATGAAGTCACATGACCTCATTAGTATGCGTAACTCAAATATCTCCTAAAGTAAACAACGAAACTTCTTCATTTTTGGCAGCACTGTTGAGAATGGCAAGGTAATTGTTCAGCATAGTTTACAGTATACTAGGCCTCATAATAATATGCAAATTAGGCAATTAATAATTAATTAGCAATACACATAGTACATACAGTGTACAATTCTGTACATCACATCATATCGCATGAACTCAGTAGGCCTATTGACCTCAAATTCTCCCGAACCTCCATTATCTAAGTACTGGTAACTTTTATAATGGTTGTTCAACCCAGTTGGCTATATGCAAATTGGGCAATTATTTTATTAGCAATACGCATAGTATATACGACCCGCCACTAAGGGCGCCCTTCAGCAGACATGCTGAACAGAAAGCACAGACATATGCACACACTTTTTCAGCAAAAACAATGACTCGCAATAAACAAACATTTGCCAGACCAATCAAAATGAAGTTCAAGTTACCTGATGTAAGTATCGGTACATCTACCTGCATGACAATACACATAACAAACAAAGGAACAGTAAACCGAAAAAAACAACAGTGTGGAACAAACAGTTACGCTGCCTAAAATCATCAGATACTCACTGACTGATCATTTTAGTACAAACATTCAAACAAACAGAAACAACAACAGTGAAACACATATTAACTGAAAGCAGTAGGGGTGCAACTGGGGTATTCTTTTAAATTTAACAGCACAATTAGTTTGAATAAAATGTTTTTCATCTTTTACTAGACAGGACCACCACATTTTGGCAAGAAAACAGGCGAACTGTAATGAGAAGAACCCGCAACAGAGTAAAAGATTTGCGAAACTGCAGTACATGAAAGCTTACCAGCAATGGCCAATGATGCTCTTGAGCCAGTTTCAATGCCTTTACACCAAACTCAAACACCCCTCTTCCCCACTCCTTTTGTAATGGATAGACATAGGTATCATCACTCCCGTCGAATTGAATACTATAAAAGTCCATTTGATCGATAAATTCCGTATCATCGTCCTCCATAAAGTTGTCTATATCAAATCTGGTACTTTTTCTGATAACTGTCCCCTTGTAATAATGGTGCCTCTTCCCCTTTGTTTTAAATTTCATACTTATTCTCTTTCCAATTACGTTATCCCCGGGGAAAGCAAGTTTTATCTTCTTGGATGACCCAACAACCGGCTGGTACGCATACTTTCTTGAGTGATTTTCTTGTGTCTCTTTCCTGTGGTAGTGGTGTCTCCTCTTCGTCTTCCATGGCATTTTTGTCCTCGCGATAGAACTCCAGCACAGTATTAAGATTCTTTGTGAGCTGTGCCTTGTTATGTTGAATGCCATTGTGGGATAGATAGAACAGTTTACTGTCAAGTTTTGTTGATGTGTTCACTGATTTGTAGTACCTCAACTGAGACTTCAAAGCATTGTCAATAATCTTCTCTATTTCTTTCTCCGAAAGACTTCAATGTCTTTCTCTTATAATTTGTTCCATTGTGTCAATGTGAGATGCTGACTTACAAAGGAGATATTCTGTGGCTTTTTCCGTGTTGCTGATGATATCCTCCATTTTCTTCACTTCGTGATCTCTCTTCTTCATTTCCAAAGCCCTGAGCTTCTCTGCAGTGTGCTGCCTTATTTCCCTCCAACTTTGCCTGTACAGCTCTAAGGCATTCTTTCTGTTTTGTCTTGCCTTCTGAATGAGCTCAGTTGCCTTACTGCTGTCCATACCATCTAGGAATTCTAGTGTGCTGTTCATCGACCACAAGATCAGTCCTTCTATTGTGATTGTGTTTGCATTTGGCATCTCTCTCTTCTTTCTGTCTAGGTGGGAGAAGAGGTACTCCGGTGCTAGGTTGTCTTTTGGTGATGACTTCGTTTCTTGTCGGATGGCCTGTGAGGGTTCGTGGAATTTTCCGCCGGGTAGATGGTCTTGTAATTGACGTTGCATACAGAGGCACAAGCTGTGTGATATGATGATAATTGCCTCCTGTGTGAGATCTTCGAGTTCTTCTGTGACGGGTTGATATAGAGAATCCCAAAGCTTGTCTTTCTCTGGGGGGAATTCCTCGAAGAGAACAGATTGGCCGTGCATCAGTTCAGTGGGGTCCAGCATGTACTGTTTTATTTTCTGGAGGGTCTGTGTGTAGTAGCTGGATGTGTCCATGATGTGAATGGGACTTTCTATCATCTTCATCAATGGGGTTGTTATTTGCCTCTCAAGCATAACCTAGCGCGGATACCAGCAAGCACGACGTTCTCCTCTAGATCCCACAAACAGCTCTTCACAAGACGGTTCCTCTCAGACTCTTTGTAGGACTGGAAGAGGGACTTGATGTGGGGAATATGGAAATAGACAGCAGTGCTATTCTCGAACGGAATATTAAATCGGTTCCCCCGAAATTCTTGGAGGTGTGACCTTTCCTGGAAACGATCTTCAAGGTGGACGTTGAATTCGAACGAATACCCCGATTGTGGGTCTGCGTCGGGTCCAAGACAGTTACAGATAGATCTTACTGCCAACATGGTTGCAGATTCGCTTCCACGATTCCATTATATGTGTCGTTCTCTTCCAAGCTTCCCCATCCTCTTCTACGTTCTCCCATTCATACAATGCTGACTGAGCATATTCCTGAAGGTTCAAAACAAGGTGCTTCCCACAGTACAAATCGTTGATTCTGATTAAATCTGCACGTATGGATTCGCTTAGGTTATTCCAGTGCAGCAATACCATGGGAAGAACACCAGCCCTCCATTCTTCAAATTTGTTCACGAATGCTTTGTTCACAGAGGCCCTGTCAGTCATTGTGTTCTTCACTCTAAACAACATTTCTTGCACTTCTTCATCTTTGCTACGATCATTCAAAGGAAGTAGCTCAGTCACGCCTTTCAGTGCTTCCTCCGCTTTCTGTACCATGACATCAGATGTTTCGGAATGAATGTCATCTAGGCTAAGAGCTACTGTCCCTGAAGAGGTACTTGCCAGATATGATAGATAGTGGTGTCTTTTCTTTGATGTTCCATCTGTGTGGAGTGTTATAGCATCTTCACTCTTGTCAATAGCTTCATAGGCAGCACGCTTGGCCAGCATTCCCTGTTCAGTTGCCATATACTTTATTATTGTAGACTTTGGCAGTCGACTAACCCTCATGTTTCCGACACGTTCAAGAACTGTCTTGATGATTTTCGAAACATTCTTTGAACCAACACCCATTGATAATAGCTCATACACAGTAACTCTTATGTCATTGGTGTAGTGCCAATTCTCAAATGTTTCCACAGTCTCTTTCAGTGGTCATAATCTCATTTCTTAGAGACTGGAGCTCTTCTATGGCCTTATCCTTTTCCTTCAATTCCTTCTGGAGCTCTTTGATTGTACTAGACGAATCGTTGGTCTCGGCAAGTTTCTTCCCGTACCGCCTCAACTTCTCCTGAACATTCTTTTTGGCAGAGGATAAATCCTTGTTCCTATCCTGCAAGCGAGCGACCTCCCTTTTCAGTTCGCCATTTGTTCCTTTGAGTTTCTCTACAGTTGCTTCTCTGGTCTTCATCCTCTTTTTCATGTTTTGAGGATTCAAGTGGACAAGGCGTTCGTTCAGCAACTTGTTCTGAGCACTGATGGTCGTACATTGCTTTTTCAGGACATTTCTTTCATTTTTTAGGTCCAGGAGTTCGTCTTTGAATCTATCTCTTTGTTGTTCCATTCTCTGTAATATTTTCTCTGTTTTGTTCAATTGCTTTGTGATATTCATCATATTTTTTGGTGATGCTAATAAGCAGTTTTCCAGAGATTCCATATGCTCAGCGAGTAGTTTACCCTCATCTTCTGAATCATCTTGATGTGGAGGCTGCACATGGACAGTTTCTTCAACTAAGGTGGAGTCCAGTGTTGGCGTAACTGTTTCTGGTGAGGGGTCTGGCTGCTCTGGCACTGGAATTTCTGTTTCATGACCAGTTTCCTGTTCTGGATTTGAGGGTTCTTCGGATGATGTCCTTTCTGGGAGTTGTGTTGGTAGGAAAGATTCTGCTAACCAGCATGTCAATGCCTCTGTTCCCTTCTTCCTGAATTTTTCCCTCTTTTTCGACATGCATAAGAATTTCTTACGAACCCTCCCTTGGTTTGTTTGTCGTGGTTTGGAAATAACCTTGGACACAATTCTGCAAGCTCTTGCCAAGATTGGTTTTGTTTAGTTTTGTGCTTCAGAATTTCAATAGCCATGCCATTAGTGATGGTTGCTTTGGTGACATCACATTTCCATTTGTCAACCATTCTGCAGTGATACCAGCAGAAGAACAATGGGGCCCGATTTTATTAGTGTCGAAAATGCTCAGCCCAGAAATTTCCGTCATTAAACCCATCAAGTCTTCAGACTGAGTTGAGGCCCATGCTTTGGATTTAACTCTATGCAAAAAATTGCCTAGATGCTTTGGAGTTTTCAGCTTGAGTGACAAGAAAAGGCATTTCAAAGTATTGGTGTATGATAGAGAGGCATTGGAGATGACAAGTCTGAATGACTCAAAGAGTGCAATGTTGGGAACTGGATTCTGCCACCAGTGGTCTGGAATGTAAATTGTGAAACCAATACCGACAAATATATGGTGCCACTGAGAAAAAATAAAACTTACGCGCCGTAGTAACATGAATGGCAGAAGAAAGGGGGTGGGGGGGGGGTGCAATTATTCAGGTACATCATGGGAATACAAGAAAGTTCACAAAAGTTACAAAAACCCAGTAACCTTTACAGTACGTCGATAAGGACATTGGTATTCATACTTCACTTCCACTCAACAGTCCATGATATCGGACGATAAACATAAATGACATTGTCACAACATCACAACCCCAATCCCAAGTTGCCAAAAAGGGAACCACTTTTCAAAAAAGGGAAATTAAAGCTAGTTAAGCTGGGTAAATGAAAAAAACATGGAAAAGATATGTCTTGGTGTAAGGGGTTGGGTGAGGGTTACGTCAGCACTCGGCTGGGAACGAGGCTGCTGGTGGGCCCCCATCGGAGAACCGTGGACCCCGTCTAGAAAATTCTGGCACGGCCATTGCAGGGAAGGGGAAATGGTAGGGGGTGCAGAAAAGAATTGTTGCCAAACAGTCATCACTTGAGTGACACCTCACTCACTACAGAATTGTAACAAATTTTAATGTTCTGACTGCAGTCAGAAATGTGAAAGGAATCCTACCCGCCCGCACTACCCCTTTCTTAGAACCGCAGTGCACACTGAGAGGATTTAGAGTAGACTGGGCCGACAAAACCCATTCATGTAGTTTTGCCCATGACCTGATGTAGCCTAGGCCCCTAATGATGTTTTGAAACCAGTCCTAGCCATACATACACAGTCACAGTAGGACTAGGCCTACAGTACAGTAGCCTAGGCTATAGTATAGGCCCAGTCAATCCATCAGCACATTTTTAATAGTAAATGAAAACAACTCTCTGGATGTGAACAAAAACAGTAAGTTCCAGTAAGAAGGGATTTGTTCCTGAACTTAGGCCCTAATCTTCAATCATCAAATTTAGTTTGGCCCCCGGCAGTTTACTGTTTTATCATATTAACGGAGGGGGTAAACACGCTGACTTGGAACAGCGGGAACACTTTTCTACGTGTGCAAAAGAATAGGCACATTGTAAAGTTTCACGCTATCGTTAGTAACGCTGTTTGTGTGCTTACTCCCCGTTCCATTATATTCGTAATTGTTCGTCAATAACTCCAAAAATATTTCAGGAAAAAATAAAAACTTACCAGGAACATGCCTCTCGTGTATCAAATCTCCAATTTCGTCGTTAGTCCAACCGGAAAAGCGATTACACAAATCGTGAGTGAACGTCAAGTTCCTGTTCTGTTGCGCCCGTGTCGCTACTGGTGCCAACGTTAGGCTCCCGCTGACCTGTGTGTGTAGGCTCGCTATCCATAGTACAACTCGCGAACAGCTGAACGGTCACTGTCGACCAGGCATTTTCAAACAAATTTAGCGATGTGATCCTTCGCTCTGACAAATATTATCCCATTTGACAAAAACACGTGGAACTAATTTAATTATTCTACTATGGTGGACACTTTTTAGAAAAATTGTAGTGACGATCCCGGCGTTACTCCGAATCCAAATCCTTGTAACTGATGTTGTTTTGAACTGTGTAACTTTTTGTGTGGCGGGAAATCCAAAAAGAGCCAGTTACCGGAAGAAAGCTGAAAGCGTCCACTTTCCAATAGGGGGTTTACGATCAGTCGTTTGGTTGTTTGGTTTTCGTGCCCAGGTTCTTTCCTGGGTGACTTTTTCTTAAAAAGTATATGGACTTTCTAGCATATCGGCATCATATCGCGCCGGCCACTCAAACACACAGTGTCGAAGCACCGTGTTTATAATTTTGAGAGCTCCCGCGGCATCTCCCGTTCCACGGTAAGACAAATACAAGAAAAATGACGAAACACATGACTTTCAAATCGAGTTTATTTGATATTTTTCACAGTAAAAAGACTAAAAAATATACGAAATGAAAGAAGAGAAAAGACACAAACACATGGTATTTTTTTGATATTCTGTTTTCAATGCAGTGTATGAAAATAGAGGTACTTACCATTTTTGCCATAGTGCCACGCAGTATTTTCCTTGGCAGTGACACCCCTACTACTACCCCTTGTCACAGGACCATGGGTTTTCGTCGTGATTACCATCTTTGTAGCTGTTCGTTCCCGCTCTCCGTAGAGGTATACATGCCTAGCTAATTCCATTCGAGACAATTAACTTCTTGCAAAATCATCAATCATGCGCTCACTGTGACCTTAAGTTGACCTTCGATTCAATTTCTGTGCAACTCACATCACTACGATAGTAATTCAACCATATGAGAGAAAAAACATAACACAATGTTTAGGCTGGTATGTTATTACTGTCTTGTTCCACAACTTGTAAACCACAGGTGCCTACACGAAGCCAATGCACAAATTCTAGAATCATTCCATTAAGTTGTTACGAATAAAGAGCTACGGGACATATTCATACATAAAGAACAAGACCATATCTACATTTACAAGACATCTGACAGGTTGTCAAACTTTAAGTACAGTATATTCATTTGAATGATCCGTTGATTTCCATACTTGTTCTAATATCAACTGGTAAGCTCATTTCCAGGCCACTCGAGAATATAGTGAGATGTATCACGACGAATAAACAAGCACTTGCACTTGAACAGCGTTGGTTCGAATGCTACGAAGGAGTCTGAAAATGTAACCTTTTTGAAACACATAGCCAAATTAGAACGGACATCATTATCATGAACAGTAAAATTGCATTGCTCGAGTTCTGTACCAATGGCTAGGGGAACTGTTGTATTTGCAACATTAATCAAGATTAGTGATTTCACCGCAACATACAAACCGTTGGCGAGAGCTACAATCGAATCATTATGCTTCACATTACCACAATCAGAGTTAATCAGAGATTTCTGTACAATGAACCTGCTATATGTACTCATCTCCGCGTGTAAATACGTGGTGTGGACGAATCTAATCAAGGAAGCTTTCTCGGTATCGGTTAGAAGTGTAACGATTGGGTGTCTGAGGCCGACACAATCATCAAATACGGCAGATGCTTTCTTTACCAATTTTCGCTTATGGTGAGATAGATGTTGATAAAAATCTTGAACAGAATCGGATGTGGATGAAAGGCAAATATTCGATATTGAATTAAGCCGACTCCATATTAGGTGATTCTTCATAACTTGAATCGCTACCCCTTTCGTCCCATGAAACAAATTTTTAAGTACTTGGTTTTTATTCTCAAACGGAAATGTAGATGTAGCCCACAATGGTCCCCAGTTGATTACATACTGTACTAGGTGAGTTAATTGGTGGACATTATAAGATACATGTTCCAATCCGTACAGTCTCTCGACTCCCATAACGAATTTCACCACAGCAGCCCTGCTACGATCAATCATGGAAGCTGACACAGTGGAGGATGTCAAATTGGCAATCGAAAAAAACAGAAGCCACCAATGGCGTAAATAAATACTTGGTAAAATTCCAGCCAGAATTACTGGTGAATAAAAAATTTCTCCACTCAGTTGCTTTCCACAACTTTCTTTCTGAGAGTGGGCGAGCAAGTCTAGTAACTTCCATTGGTGGCTTCACAGATATCAATAACTTGGAAACATTGGACATTTCCCGACCTTAAAATTCTTTCATGTGGTAGCGAGATTCGAACCACAGCTTCGAAAACTGACGAACAACTCCTAATAATACAGAGTGCATGTAATCGGGCACAAAACCATCGATTATGTTGGTATTAACGAGAATACTGATGGACCTTTGACCCCTCTGGAAACTGAATTCGACCTTATGGCTTCTGCTGCACTTACTAGAGTACCCGCCGCTGTCCGTTTTTCGTCAACCCCCCTGACCGGGTACACCCTTGTAAAGCCATCCCCTCTATTCACAACTTCGCCTTCGTGGAGACAGCTTCCACAACGAAATGAACCATTATATTGATGGAAATTTTGCATGATGCACCGAGCTACTGCGTCGCAAGAGCAAACTGCACAGTATACTCTGGAAGTGCGAATCTCGGTGTCATCATGCCACTGGAACCCAGTCTGTCCTAATTGTCTCATCTCCTCAATGAATGGTTTAAAAAATACATCAATGATAGGTTTCCCAGGACCGACCCATAGGCCACATATTAGGACCTTTTGAGCACGATGTTTCTCACGTAATTCACTAATTAAAAATTGTATTGGCCAAATAGACGTTTTGGATGATTTATACAGTGGGATACCATCACAATTTCAGGTTATTGTCAAATCATATTCGAATAAATTCTCGCGTAGTTGTTTATACATCGAACCTTGGTAAATGTCATGGATGTTTTCTGAATTTTGGTTATTCCGTACTAGTAATGTCGATACCCCCTCTTGTTCGAGAAGCGACTTGAGTTGTTGCTCTACAGGTATGTATAAAAAGAAAGCCAGGTCATCGTGACCATCAATGAATGGGGTACTACATCCAGGACATTCACCAAGGTTTCAATCAAGCCCCAAGTAATTGAAGCAGTGATTACAGTAAAAATGTATTTGAATGTCGTTCTGATATTTTAACAGTTGTTTATTGAAGAGGTATTTGGAAAGCATGATGCTTCCCGGAACCATCAGATTCAACAGTTGGAGCAGGTCTTCCAGGCATATGCCGGTCAGATGATGTTTCAGCACGAAGGCGAGAACCAGGAGTAGTAGCTGACTGTGGTTGATGATAGCGGAGGGAAATAATGGTGCTTTCCCAGATTCAGAAGTGAAGGCAGACTGTTTTTATAGAAATGAACAAAATATACATTTATGTAGTGCATAGTGCCACCGCAACATGTTAACGAGATTGGGGTCAAGAAGTATAGCTGCGGCGGATACAGGGGTGGAAAGGGTGCAAGTGCACCCCCTCCCAAATTTTCCAGTTATCGTGCTCACAAGCATTACAGAGTTTTAGCAATCCTGACCGCAAATGACTTTGAAACTGCCCGCAAAATAGGATTTAAAATTTATCAGCATTATTACCTGCATATCTTGTGCATCCGCCAAATCATCTTCATCACCTGGATCGACCTCATCATAAGGAAGTTGCCCATAGTGCCCAGTCGGATCCTCGGAGTCATCGTCTGTTTCCTGCGAAGATGTTGACAATTGAATATTGTCATAATCTTATATGTCCAGCAATATAACTCCTGGCGCTGTACAACATTACCCCAGGTCTGCACATTTGAACCATTCCAGATAGAACAAGTCAAATTAGCCTGTTAATGACCTCTGACCTGAAAATGACCTTTAACATATTCATCGTTGTAGGTTTAGGCCTACTATGTACCAATTTTCATGTAAATCCGTCAATGTTGATTAGTTTGGGACCAAATTCGTCAATCCTCGGCCTACAGTGTACCGTACTGTATTCGTCAGCAGACACCGAGACGTTTACGATTTTTGCTTGTTTGAAGCTACAATTGATTTGAGGCCGTGGCAGTATAAATCGTAGGTATGCCAGTAGTTTGTTGTTCCCGAAAAAACAGTGATTGAGAAACTGTGAAAACATAAACGGCTGAAGGAATCGCACGGGATCTCGCCAGAGGGCAACCTGAGAGGGTTTAAATTAAAATAAGGCATATTCACTCTCGGCTCACCTGGTTGCAGGGATCATAAGGAGCTTCTCCTGGAATGTGGTCACCTGGTGAGTCATTAATTTCATCCTCGAAACGAGGGTCAGATGTTCTCATGATTCTTAGATGAGCCATTATTACCTGCGCATCTCGTGCAACCGCAAATTCGTCATCATCAGGAACGACCCCATCGTCACCAAGTCGGCCCGTTGGGATTCCAGAATCTTCGTCTGTTACCTGCGTAGGTAAGCATTGTGATTGGGGAGGGGCATAAAATTGTGATGGGGGAATAAGATTAATTATTATGCAGTTTCAATTATCATTGGGGGGGGGGCAGAAATATTTTTTGGTGGGGCATTGCCCCGAAATGCCCCTCCCCACTCCGTGGCTACGGGCCTGCTCACATTGGAGACGGAATTGGCTCATATTGTACTCTGTTCAACGGAAATCTTTGACTTTCCAGCCTTCATTCTTTCCTATTCCCAGCTCGAGTGCTGAAGGCCTTCCCCATGAAGACATCCAGTGAGGAAGAGGAAGCAGCCAGTAGAGCCAGAAGCTTGACATGGTGCCGAATTTGAATAATTAATTTGATTTTATTCATTGATAAATGTTTTCCAATAAATGTTTTTATGAAATCACAGTTGACGATGTTCTACTTTATTTATGTGTGATCTGTAGTAGACCTAGATGTTACACACTAATATAGGGCCTACGCAAGGCACGCAGCGCATGCTGTGTTCAGAGTTGTTTCTTCTCCCTTCGAAATATATAAATGAACTTCTCGTGCTTCCAGTTCCACATACCCGCCTGGTTATTCTGTTCGAAGCAACTCACAGATCTATACCGTTGTGACTCTTGCATGAGCATGGAGATGAAATGGCTCCAGCTAAATCATCCAGTTGCAGTTGTTATGGTTTCATAAGGTATTCTCTGATTGGCTGTTGCTATTATTAGGGTTAGCGTCAGTCTGTCATTTTTCCGATTTGGTCAATTGAATTGGTAAACAAATGGCATTTGAGAATTTTGTATGATAGATAGTATTGTAAGGCGTGGTGAAAGCATGGTAACTCTGATGTAATGTGTGGTGAATGCACAGTATTCCTTATGGAGCTAAATATTCACTGTGGTGAAAAACGTGTGCTGAAATAAAAACCATGGTAAATACATGATAATTTTGATGTAAAGTGTGGTGAATGTAGGGCCTTTTACCGCGGTAAATTTGAGGTGAACGGGTGGTAAAAGCATGGTAAATGCAGGGTAAATTTTATGTAAATATACCATGGTAATACCATGGTTTACCATGTCCATAGGGCCAAAATACCATGGTATAGCATGGTAACTTACCACACATTTACCATGCTTTTACCATGGATCTACTATGGTATACCATGGTATTACCATGGTAAAAGTATGGTAATTTTTTACCTGGGCCACACCTATCAACTAACTCACTCCAAATTTCATCCGGGGAACGCCGTCCCGACAGTAGACGACAGGCTTACGCCAGCGTCTACGAAAGGCAGTGTCGGGAAGCCGTGCATGGTCCGCCTCCATGCGCAACCTAATGTCACTTTGTAGAGACAAAACGCCCAACCCCCCACTCAAACATTCAAAAAACTACAAAAGGACGACCCGCGCGCAGCGAAACGAAAAACCCCTCCCCAGCACACTAGCGTCCAAAAAAGGCAGCCCCAGATAAACGGCGAAAATCGCCTTCAATTGTAAGGCGAATGTCAGACTTCACCACCTCCAGGACTGCCTGCCAACCCATATTATGTAACGACCACACAACCCCCACACCTAACAACTAACTCACTCCAAATTTCATCCGGGGAGCGCCGTCCCGATAGTAGACAACAGGCCCTTTGGGGGTACCCCTCATCCCATTCACATTAAGGGTGACGAGGGATAAGGTGTCCGAAAAGTGGAGAGCAGCCGAAAACACGTCCGCACTCCAGGAAAGCAAACTACCAACTCCATCAGAAGGGTGTCACGTTGCTTCGTAACGTCTATGGCAAGCCACGTCGAGGGGATGATAGCTACTCCATACGAGCGATCTGTATGTGTAACTTTCTATGGCGGGCCATCAGTCTCAAATCGTGGGAGATCGACTTCTACCGATTTAAATCGACATATACGACGTATCATCGATTTAAATCGACATATGTGACATTATTATGCTATACGTTTAAGAGCTACTTCTGGAAAACAAACTGTGTAACCGTAACAACGAGGTTTGAGCCAATCCGTGAACTACCTGATAGTAGCAGACTACTACTCGAAGTACACGATAATCAAAACAATTCCAAAAGGAAATTCAAAGAGTCCGACTATAGTCAGCCTACTGAAATGCATCTTCTCTGAGCAAGGCATCTTAGAGAGAGTGATCAGTGATAATGGACCCCAGTATAGTAGCCATATCTTCAAGGAATTCTCACAATCATGGAATTTCCATCACATCAAGCCCGCACTACCCGCAATCAAATGGGTTCATTGAGAGACAGGTGCAGACAGTGAAACAGACCATCAGTAAGGCTAGACATTAAAAATATGATGTACACCTAGCAATGCTGAGCTTACGTGCAAATCCTATAGATAACCATCTACAATCACCATGAGAACTCTTACTGAACAGGAAGCTCAGATCAAGTATACCGACCAAGATACTTTTTAAGGAAAAGCAAACTACCAAACGACTGATCCGGTCTCAGCCCCAGTCCCCTTGCATCGGGACTGTGACTGTGTGATGAAAGGCTGGTAGAACGACAAACTCAACAGAAGTCCAACTTCGACCGAAGTACAAAAGAACTACCACCAATGACCTTGTAGTGTTTAATCATATACTTGCATGCATCCATGTAAATATAACCTCTGACCTCCTAAAGCACTCTGGATTCTGGCTTAAATACAACAGCATTATCTCGTAGTCATTCGGTGTTCTGAATCATTCATTACCCTTATCAATCCACGCCCTCACGATTTTATATTGGCGACGAGGTCCAAATTGGACGTTTATTTCAACATTGCGTACAACCGTTTTTCGTGATCGGAGCGATTTCTCGTCGAAATTGGAACATTTGTGTGCATTACCGATAACGTTCCCCTATACATTGAACATGGCTTCGTTCAGTTTACCTGGTCCGCAGCCATTAAACATGCACGATATAAATTTATCGCAGAACTAGACCAAGTTGTATCAGAACTTCAAAAATTTCGCGTGAGCGACTGCAATTTCAGACAAAGGTTATGACATTTGTGTTGCAACTTTGTCTGTTATTGGCCAAGATGCTCTGAATACGTATAAGACATTCACATACGGTCCGGCGGGTGACAATAAGAAATTCGATAAAGTAATCGAAAAATTCCACCAACACTGTAAGGGTAAGAAAAATACTACATATCAACGGTACGTATTTAATTCACGCATTCAACAAGAAGGGGAAAATATTGATGCATTTGTGATCGCGTTAAAGTCTTTATCGGACACATGTGAGTTTGGAACATTAAAGGAGTCTCTTATTCTTGATCGAGTTATTGTGGGCTTGCCCGATACAAGCATCAAGCAGGAACTGTTGAGAACAGAAAACCTAACACTCGACAAGGCGATTATGCTAGTCAAAACGGCTACAGCGGCGTCGGATCAAATGAGACACATTACCAATTCATCCAGCGAGTGTCTGCCACAAGCAAGTAGCATCTCACGCAGAAGATACACTCAAAATAAGGACAAGTATAACTCTCATAAAACTAGCAATGGGCGTGGGAGTGGGCAAGAACCAGAAATGTCACAACTGTGGTGGTGTGTACCCACACGTTGATAAAGACTGCCCGGCAAAGGGGCAAACATGTCATTCATGTAAAAAAAACAACCACTTTGCATAACATTGTCGTAGCAGTAAAAATAAACGCACCCCCAATAACTACACCCCCAGGCAAGCGAATGCGGTCCGAAATGTGGATAACCCACAGGAGGACGAGGACCATGAGTACACATTCAAAGTTGGTACAGGCACTGATAAACGCCCTACCATTCCCTTGAATATTGGTGGTAATCAAATTTGCGTGGTTATTGATACAGGCGCAACAGTGAATGTCATGAGGGACATGGTGTACGAAAGCGTACACCACAAAAGTAAACCTGCAGCAGGTGTCCACCAAAATGTTTGCATATGGCGCAAAACACCCACTGCCAGTATTGGGTAAATTTTGCAGCAAAATACAATATAAGGATACAGTAATTGAGATGAATTGTTCGTGGCAAAATCAGTGCGTGAAACGTTGCTAAGCTTTCGGAGTGCCACTTCGCTTAACCTAATCAATGTTTGTTACAACGTTGACACCCCGCTAATGCTAACTGTGGGCAGGGGCGTAGCGAGTGGGTGTGGGTTGGTGTCACCCCCCCCCCAATAATTTGGTCTCTGTCGCCAAAAGGAGAAAAGGTGAAGAGAGCGGAAGGGGAAGAAAGAAGGAAAGCTGAATAGAGAAAAGGAGATCGGGAGCTTCTTTATCGGTTATTTCGATTTTCCAGTTCTTCATCTGATAAACTCATTCACCAATCCAATCACCCGACGCCTGCAAGTTAAAAACCTCTCGGCAAATAACTGATAATGTCACGGCCGTCAGTATAGCTACTGTAGCCAGGCTCAGCTAGACGAGTGCCAGAATCGCCGGCAACTCAGTGAAACAAATGGAATTAAAGGCTTCGGTATAGGCCGCAGCCCACGAGTCGTGCTATCGTGTGACAACGTGTTGTTATTATCCTCTGTTCAGAATGACGTCATCGCAGATGTCATTCGTTCTCCGCGGAAAACTTAAGGACACGGCTCACGAATTGTACACAATTTTGAACGTTTCTCGCTTGTATATCAATGAATGTTGTTATTTACCGGAATTACCGGAAGTTTTGAAAAGGTATACATACTCATTGCGATGGTTTCAGCCCGAGAGGCGTAGGCAAAGCCTAATTACACACACCAATGTTCAGCAATCAGAATCTGACTTCCTAATTTCCAGCTGCGATTTGTATAATCTACTTTCCAATATAAGGTACCGGTATGCAATTTGTCTTCGTTATCAAATTAATTCTTCTTCTGCAGACTGCCATAAAAATAATATCGAAATGGAAATTATACAGTGCCAAATTGGACTTAAAATATGCACCAGATTGCATCTATAGACGTTTGAAAACTAAACATTTTCCAAAGGGGAGGGGGACACCCCACCCCTTAGACCCCTCCCCATTTCAATCACCACTTCCAGATCTGTCGGTAAATGAAATTATCTACACCCCCCCAAACCCCCCCAAAAAATCGCTACGCCCTGACTGGATGAAGTTTTGAAGGTCTCGGCAAATTAGCTGATGCGACTTGCAAATTACATGTCCATCAGGACATCCAACCTGTAACACAACCGCATAGGCGCATTCCATTTCATGTACGAAAGAAAGTGGAAAATGAAATGAAACGCCTAGAGGCACTGGATATCATTGAGAGGGGTAACCGATCAACCTACTCCATGGGTATCCCCAATTCGGGTAGTAGCCGAGCCCAAAAGCCCAGGTAAAATTCGCCTCTGTATTGACATGCGCGCCCCAAATAAAGCTATCCAACGGGAACGACATGTCACGCCAACCATAGATGACATTGTCACAACCTAAATGGGTCGAAGGTCTTCTCTGTGGGTATCATCAAGTTCAGCTTCATAAAGACTCCAGATACTTAACCGTCTTTTGAACCCATGTTGGGTTATTTCAATTCAAACGCCTAAGTCAATAGCGGCGCAGAGCAATTTCAGAATCTCATACAGTCAGCATTAGCAGGGCTCCCAGGGGTAATTAACATAAGTGATGATGTTTTGGTCTATGCGAAAGATGTGGATGAACACAGGCTTCGCTTAACCAACTGTTTGCAAAGATTGCGCGAAAAGAACTTGTCATTGAACAGAGCAAAATGTCAGTTTAAGAAAACCTCAATTGAGTTCTTTGGGCACACATTCAGCTCTGATGGTGTGTCTCCGAACCCTGAAAAAGTCAAGGCTCTCCAAAATGCAGCACCCCCAACCTCAAAGGACGAAGTCCGTAGCTTCTTAGGTCTAGCAACGTACTGTTCGCGTTTTATTCCGCGGTTAGCCACCATTTCGGAACCGCTTCGCTTGCTTACCAAAGAGGCAACTGCCTCAGGCAAATGCCTTGAAACAGAGTCGATTACAGATCATTGTAAGATTGACCCCAATTGATTTTGACCCCAACTTCACACTGAGTTAGTTGTTGATGCCAGTCCGGTTGGTTTGTGTGCCATGCTTGCGCAGCATGACGAGGGTAACAAGAAATCACATCTTGTTGCACTTGCTAGTCGATCTCTAACGTCTGTCGGACAAAGATATTCGCAAACAACGGGAGGCGTTAGCAGTAACGTGTGGATGTCTCCATTTCCATCTCTACGTATTCGGAAGCGAATTCACCATTGTGACAGACCACAAAACCACTAGTACCGTTGTTCAACCATGCATATTCAAAGATATATACAGGGAATTGATTTATATATGTTTCACCACTTTAAAGCAGTTCAACAATAAGCTATACTTGAACTTATTATCACGAGGTTAAGCGGGTTAAAATAGATGTTACAGATTACTCCAAAGATTTAGATATTTTTTTCTTTTTGTACGATCTCGTAGATCTCATTAGAGAGTCTATGGCGGTAGTCGCTTGTTTCCACACGAGCGGCCTATGCGCTATCGGAGTCTGTGTAATGTTGAACAGCTCGTTACATGGGCGGGATTACGGGGGCAAGAGGGGCAGTTGCTCCCCCCACTTTTTCCCAGACCTTAGTTCACTTTTATGTGGTTTTTGTAGACAAATGTGCACAACCCTTATCGAAATTATTCCCCCACAACAGCTTTATCAAATAGGCCTATTTGTTTCGAATCTAAGTCGAATTTGTGTTTAACGTCGTAACATGTACCATGCAGAATAACTAGAGCTGGAGCTAGCACATGGTTCGCAGCACAGGTTACGAATCCTGGAGCTAACACACTAGCGATTCAATTCTGCATGTGATGAATCCGCGGCATGTGCTACAGTGCTAGCTTCAGGATAATTTTCAACGTTGCTGCTCTACTGAATGCGTTGAATAACTAAATCAAGAGAAACGATTAACGAAAGCCAGATTTGCATATTGGATATATCAATAATGAAATTCAGTACACTGACATATGACACCCCCCCCCCCACCCCCGTGTCATTCAACAATATGCAATGGCAATGCCGATGTAATTTCTTTACTGCTCGAAATCCTGGAACGATATGCGTGCATATCGAATAATGTAAATTACAAGTTGGCACTAACACAGTAACACATTAAATCCATTGTTACTTTTTTTTGGAGGAAAAGTCGCCCAGAAAGAACCTGGGCACGAAAACCAAACTACCAAACGACTGATCCGCTCTCAGCCCCAGTCCCCTTGCATCAGGACTGTGTGATCATCGTCAGGTGTGCATCACCATTCCCCTCGAAAGGGAACAGATCCTACACATGATCTTACCCAAAAGGCCGAGAAGCGATTGTTACAGTATACAGCACGCGGCAGTTTCGGTAGGGCCGATAAAATAATGTGTGGCTTTGAGTGCCGTTTTCGGATCTATTCTCGATGATGAATGAAACACTTAGGTTTGGTTTTGCATAAAAGGTAATTTCTTGCACACGATTTCTTTCCTGAAAACTGACGTATGTTGATTCAACTAGGATTTTGGAACTCAGAAAATTGTGGACAAGTCCAATCTTACGTCAGGGCCTAGGCTAGGTCTAGCCTAACTTTGTTAGTACTACTGTATTAGTAATGTTATTATATGCAAACTCACACCTTACAGACACAGTATTAGTTTTGTGTGCTAATGCTATATGTTGCCTGCATGATAAGTTGTAGCCATGAACTCAGTAAGCCTTCTGGGACAGGCAAGTTCTACAAACAGGCCTAGGTTAGAGCAACGATCGTGTTAGTGGGTGAAGGGGAGTGGGAAAATTCGGAATCCCTGTATAAACTTCGACTTCCCTGTCTGTCTGACTGATACAAAATCTCGTCTGATTAAGGCATGTTCTTGACCTGTATTTTTTTGTTTTTTTGGCGGGTGGGGGGGGGGGGGGGCTCTTTTGGTCATGGATCTGTCCCCTTTAATTTCTCAAATGAGATAACCGGCATCTCAAAGTGAAACATTCATGAGTACATGTTTCCTATGGTCCATTGTGCACTGTTCTACATTGAGAGGTAATTTGTGAATAAACACAAAAGTTGATATTGTAACCGAACTTGCGTAGTATTTAAACTTTGAGGGCTATTCTTTAAGCTGTATAAACTGTTTAAGTAATGTTATAATTCTTTGTCGGGAAATCCCCGTTAAGTTGTTTACTATGACGTAAGTAATCGTGCACATGACCTCTCGGTATCCGGAAGTCTGGTGACCGCAACTCTGGGGCGGTGTTCTTTGAAGTAGTACATTATCGCGCGCGTAAACTTAAGCCATTCTTCAGGCTAGTATAAAAGGAACTGATGGTACGTGCAGCGTGGAACTCTTTGACAAAATCTCGCAAGACGTCTACGTACGGTACGTTATCATATAATTTACTATTATCCAAGTTGGTAGGTTTCTAATACCTCAGCACCGTGTATACCAGTTCGTAGATAATGTAAGCGCTCAGAATATTATTGAATACATTTGTGAGTTGTATAAATTGTTAACAAACTGCACTATTGCACTGAGGGAGATTACGCCCAATTATTTAGGAGTAACGTTATTGACCGATTGTTATCACTTACGTATTTAGTAGCGCTCTGAACTGCGTGGCAATGTGTGTACTTTTGTAAAGTATTCTGCTGTGATTGGATATTTTTCAGTTAGTCCGTAATTAGGAACATTAGTAAATAGCCTAGGTCAGCCATCAGAAAGATAGGTTACTGCCATTTAGTCCATCGATTGGTTCTTAGTATATTTGCATCTGTTAACGGCATTGCAGACACCGTTTAGTTAACTCTATAGCTTTGAATCTGTTTACATATTTAGACGCTGCGTTTGGCGTTGCATTTGTCGCCGCGTTATACCTTGCGTTCTGCGCTGCGTTGGGGCGGGCGCCGCGTTGTACGTTGCGTTCTGCGCTGCGTTGGGCGCCGCGTTATACGCTGCGTTATACGCTGCGTGTGGCGCCGCGTTGGACGCTGCGTTGGGCGTTGCGTTTAGTGCCGTGTTCTACGCTGCGTTTAGACGCAGTTACGTTACGTTACGTTATGCGTAATGTAAGGCTAAGTACTAGTGTAAGGATATTTAATGAACCCAGTAAGGAGCTGTAAGAACACGGAGGTCTGAATAAACGGTACCACTGTGCCACGGGCACTTTAACATCTTCTCCATTGTGATCTTTTTGTCGAGACTCTCTTTCGCCAACCCCATCTTTTAAGACTGCCCCACCAGACAGGGAAGTGACGTTACAATATCATATCAGTTACCCATTGTGGGCCCATCGCTTCTCGGCCTTTTGGCTAAGATCATGTGTAGTATCTGTTCCCTTTCGAGGGGAATGGTGATGCACACCCGACGATGATCACACAGTCACAGTCCCGATGCATGGGGACTGGGGCTGAGAGCGGATCAGTCGTTTGGTAGTTTGGTTTTCGTGCCCAGGTTCTTTCCTGGGTGACTTTTTCTTAAAAATATCATATCAGTTACCCATTGTGGGCCCTCATTAGTTTTCATTTTTATTTTTACCCTTCAGGTTGCCTATATTGAATTTGTACATCAGTATGGCTAAACGTCCCAGCAAAACGATTCTGACGTATTTTGCTGCAGCAAAAAAGAAAACTGCAGTACCTGATGTAGATAATAATGCAAGCATTGAGTCTATATCGACAACAGCAAGTTCAGCAACCATAGAAAACCCAAATGAGCTGTTATCTTCAGCCCTGGATACCTCACCAGAAAATGATACTCTGGTTAGCAAAGATAGCATTGAGGGGATAGAGCCAAGAGACCCTGTTCATGGTCCCAGTAGTGCATCGCGCTTTCTTGAAGAAGGTCCCTTCCAACCAAATTATACTTTCCCAACAAGTAATGGGAGGAAGTTCAGGAGAGAGTGGTTCTCTGTGTTTAGATGGATGGAGTACAGTCCTGCCCTAGATAAAGCTTTTTGTTTCCCCTGTCGTGCATTTCCCGGAAAAGGTTGCTTTCAGGAAAGACGGTTTCAACGACTGGAAGAAGAGCACAAAAAAATTCAGTGACCACCAAAATAGTATTTCCCATCTTGCTGCGATGGAGCAACTGATCGCGTTCAGAAGTTCCCAACAAATGGGTAGTGTAGCTAGCCAACTGAATTCAGCTTATGAGAGGGAGGTTATGGAAAACAGAGAATATTTGTCTGAAGTGGTGAAGACATTGCTTTTTTGTGCCCGGACAGGTATATCACTTCGGGGTCATGATGAATCTCAAGATTCATCCAACAAGGGTAACTTCCTAAGTCTCATGGAACTGAGGGCTAATGATAATTCTGTCATCGACAAATATTACCAAAAAAGGGAAAGATGTTTCAGCTACGTCCAAGGAAAACACCAAAATGAACTTTTATCAATAATGAAAGACAATGTGCTGCAGAAGATAACTGAAGATATTGAGAAGGCCGGATTTTTTGCCGTTATAGCAGATGAAACGCAAGACATCAGTCGACATGAACAAGTTGCAGTCGTTCTGAGACACTGTGATGATAAGTTCAGTGTACATGAGTCATTCGTCGGTTTCTACAGAACAAACAAAACAGATGGGGATTCCTTGGCTTCCTTACTCAAGGAAGTAGTATTGTCCCTAGGTTTGGACATGAAGAACATTAGAGCCCAGTGCTATGATGGAGCAGCAAACATGAGGGGGAGTTACAAGGGCGTAGCAGCCCGGATTTTAGCTGAAAATCCATTGGCCATGTATGTGCATTGTCATGCACATATTCTTAACCTATGCATCGTAGACATGTGCACGAAAGTACCCGCTGTTGCTCATCTGATGACAACAATGTCTGCCCTCCACACTTTTATGGAAGGGTCTGCCAAACGTCATGCCATTTTGGAGAACTTTATGAAGGGGTCAGACAGCAGGTTTGTTGGCTTATCTACCACCTTGAAATCTTTGAGTGACACAAGATGGA
>KN883537.1:123969-135498 GCA_000934455.1 Apostichopus parvimensis | reverse complement strand
ATAGGCTACAACATGATGTATGACTAGTCATTATATGTGCTGTAAATGCCGAGATATGGGATGTTGAAGTTAGCCTCTCAAACCCCTCAACCCCCACCCCCCTTAATCGCAGAGAATATCCACATACTGTTCGTGTTGGAGTGTTAGTGTTACCGTGTGACATCATATCATTCATTAAATTATATTCACAACTGTCAACTAGCTTATTGCCAGCTCCACCTCCATGATGGACTGCTAGTCATTTCCATTTGCCATTTTCCTAATAGCTTTCATTGCATTCCTTCTTGTAAGTTTATTACAATTCATTATTCAGTCGAAAATAATGCAGCTACATTAGCCATCTTCTTACATTCTTTCTTGTAAGTTTTATGTGATTTATTATTCAGTCAATAATAATACTGAAAAAGTAATGACCATGTTTGCCTAATTATTGGTGTTGCGGCCATGTTGCTCCCGTTTAGCGCAGCTGTGCAGGTACCTCAGAGAGTTGGGGGATGGATCAGGCTCGGGCCTGGTCACTTGCTCCGAGGAGGTCCAGTGACTGGATGCGGATAGGTGCCTCCCAGCCTCCAGGCATGAGCTTCAATGAGGGGAGTGTGTGACTAGAGCCTTCATCCAGCAAACTAGTCATGCTCGATCTGACTAGGATAAAACTTGTCAGGCACACTAGTCCTGCTAAGCAGGACTAGGATAAGGCTAGTCATTAAACTAGTCATTAAACTAGTCATCAAACTAGTCATCAAACTTGTCAAACTGGGAACTGTCTGGAGGAGTTTATAACTAGTCATGGATCGCCTGGTAACTCCTCCAGCAGAGCTGGAGGAGTTCAGCTGACCAGTTTTAAACTTGTCCAGCCTGGCAGGACTAGTCTATAAACTGGTCATGCTTGAATGACAAGTTTATAACTAGTCAAACTGGGCACTGTCTGGAAGAGTTTTATCCTAGTCAGGAGGACCAGTTTTAATTTTGTGTGTAAGGAAGATAATGTTAGTGATGTTAGGGTTGGAGATGATGATATTGAACCTTTGCCAGAGGTTCTGCTCCCCAACTTCCTCTGTCCTACCGACATCCACCGCTTCTTCTTCATGCCGTATACAATCTACTTCATTAGAAGCGCTGGCTACGGCACCAACACTTCCTTGATCTCCAACGGTCTTTTCTTTCAAGGTTGGCTTTGCCTTTTTTATAGCGGCGCTGGAAACAGATGGCAGTTCCACTGTCCAATTACAGACTCTCCTATGCACAGCACTTTCGCTCCCTAGTGAAAAAAAAGCGATAAGCGATCTCTTAATATATAAGGTGGGCAACACTTTTTAGAAACTACACTTAATATAAGAATCAAAACAAAAGTAATTCTGGGAACAACTGAGACTTCAAATATCAACCGTGCTGGTATATTTCGGCTATATAACACAGACACACTACCATGCACTGACATGGCTTCATGGCTCATTTATGAATATTCATAGTTGCTGTATAACAAAGGACACAAAGTTAGAGAAGCATCATACCATACGTTTCAACGCATAATTCAGCTTTAAGAGGAAGACCCAACCTTCCTTTTTTGTTTGTTACTGGAGTTAAGCATATCAAAGTAACAATAGGTCTTCTCTAGGCTTTTTTATGATAACCCCCATCCCATAATAAGCCAACTAACCTTCTTCCTTACGTCTACTGTTGACCTTCTTTTCTGACGAGGCTTCTTTGGGATGGTCAAATGTGGGACCTGATAATAAGTATTTGCTATATTTAATTAGAGGAGATTACATGCTTTAGACATGCTCATAGGACAACTGAAATTACTCAAGGTTCAAATTTTAAATATATGTGACAGAATTAAAAACTACTCTTATTGATCCAACTCTCGTCCTCATATCTTGTTTGGTTGTTGATAGCTAAAACGTTAAAATGTATTCATGATTTGTTGTGATGGCATAAAGGAACAGCATGTAAAATGGAAGGGGGCACGAACCACTCACCCCCCCCCCCCCCATATACCGACCAGCTACAGTTTCCGTGCAGCACTCCCATTGATGACAGTCTAACCACCGTCCCCACCTCAATAAAGAAAATAGTGCATACTGTCCTTCCCCCTTTATCTACCCTTCACAGTGGTGTAAAAGTGAACTATCAACATCTTTTGGAAAACACTTACGTCATTAACAACGGATTGTATATTCAAATGGTTATCTTCTACAAATGATGGTTGGGAAGGGGACGTTGGAGAGACCTCGGTATCGGAGGAGTCTATGTAGTCAGTCAACAGTTCATAACGTATAGTCTGGTTGCAAGTTGTCACTATCTGTGAAACAAATGTTGCGGATCAATGTCAGCACCATACTGCAATATACAGTAGTTTACATACGGTTAGCACGTGGAATACTATAAACTCGTTTTTACACCTTTTTTGTTGTTGCTGTTTTTTATTTATTCATTGATAGTACACCAATTGGTACTGGGGCGAGCGCAGACAAGATCCCCTCCAATACGGAATAAGGCCATGTTAATAAAACCAGAAATACAAAATTCAATGTGGTTCATTCGCCACTGTTTGGGATTTTTTTTCTCATTGAGAAGTACAGTACGTTTGTCATAACCTCTCATGACTGTTTACGTACTCTGCAAGCTGAGTCTACACAGTGTGTCACATTATCTATTCAAACGAACCTACTTAAGCTGAGATTATGGCTAGGTACTAGCCAAAAATTTCATTGGACACCTTCCTCCAAGAATATTTAATAAGTAAATCATTTGGGGTGGCGAACCATGCATATCCATATTGAACTTACAAATGCAGATTCTCACCAGCCGTACATAATATTGTTTTCCCACCCATCATGACTACAAAAACAATATGGATCATTCCTGGATCATGGGCTATCATTGTAGTAAGTATCAACTTAAACTGATCAACGGTTCGTGAGATTTCGTTTTACAAGTTTAGGCGTCACATACATACATACATACACACCCACATACATATGGCTTAAATATTAGCTGCACTGGCGTCATCACCCTCTGACTCTTCAAGGTGGCTATTGAATCAGTCCGAATAATGCTTCCTTCCATGAAGGGTCCCTTACCATCCAAGTGTGGACACATAGTATAGTGCCCTTAACATGAGATCGGGGCTTGTCCCCATTTTGTATGTTACAGTCATTTTAGTGTAGGATAGGTACCTGTTACATTCAAATCGAGGACATCCTATTGTTTCATTGTTCCCGCTGACCTATATCTTTCATCGCAAGTTTTACAAATAAATGTGAGGGCTGTCATTGTATGGTTGTCCATATCATGAATTTACATGACAATGTTGGGTTTTGTAAGCCATGCATATTTCTGCATGGCAACCTAATGTTTACATGTACTGCTTGGCATCCAAGGAGGGACAATGAAGAGAAGGTTCTCCTTTCGAGTGGTCCCCTACGTGCCTATGTATCTTTCATTGTCACATGTTTGGTACATTCTGCTACCATAAGTTTATCTAAACCTGGCCTGTTATCTCTCATTAAGACTTGCTGAACATCTTACATGAAAGGTCATATTGTGGGATAATGAACTGTGCATGCTCCCAATGAACATTTGAAAGGTACGCTTTGTCGGGCCCTCAATGTAGCATGCTACACTAAATAGGAATTTACTCTTCTAGAAAAAGCAAACATGTCTTTATTTTAAACTCAAAGATAAAACACATTTAGAGAAGATAGATAATGGTTGTTTGCACCATCCCATGGTGTCAGAGAATAGTCGTTCAAAACACGATTCATAGAAGCTATGACAGAACATGCATGGAAATGCTGAGGATGCTCTTAACAACGATAAACTGAAAACAAAAATCTGATGGATTAACACCACAAACATATTTACAAGGTCTTGCCAGCTGAATAAATCACTAATTTAACATGCTGTATACCAATCAATGATGAACATATTTTAGGTTCAAGCTAAACATCAGGCTACCTTAACTACTTTGGTTCAACACATAATCATTGACTCTATTACACTGTAAAACACTGTTAAATATTTTTCTGCTTAATTGCTTTCAGAATGACAACTTTCCTTAAAACAGTTACTTAAACCATTAAAGACATAAAGTTAATAAGGAACAAGCACATTCAGAAACAATTTTGTTTTCTTTGACTTTGCTTCATTATTGAAACTACACTAACACAAACTCCAAAACTGTAATCATTCTACAAGAATAATCATACATTTGTTATGAGCATACAAATGTAGAAGGTCGTTAAAAATCCAACAGAAAACCAAATTTATACTTTCTAACTTAAACCAACAAATTAAGTCATCGCTAAAATAACAATGGTGAAATAAGCAGTGCGTGAGATTTCTTCATAATATTTTGGGTCCTGGCAGTTATATTTGGTGTTACATGATAAGTGCTTTATTCTCGAGAGAACATGCATGAATAGCTTTCTTTCCAAGAAAATTTTGCTGCAAATGTCTTCAACCAGATGACAGCCAACACACAACTACCTTTATCACCACCACACTCACCTCACTCCAACAATCATGAAGTCCTGTAACATATAATCAGAACGTTGAATGAGGAAAAAGCTTACAGAAACTCACAGTTGAAATACAAAGAAAGAGAGAGAGTGAAGACAAAATTTAAGGGCTAAAAGTAATAATACTGTTATCAGTATATGCATGACCTTTTCTCTCTGTATATAAAGGCCAGGTAGTTGTACTCAGTGTGAATTCAACTGAACTTGCATAATTTGTTAACTACTTAAATGGCAGAAAGCAACAATCCTCCTTTCCCAATTTCTTGTCACAAAGTATGTTTCAATCAGTTTACACTGATTCCACCACCACTTCACCAACAATAGGCTAGGGATGACAGTAGCCATTTAAGCTGCCAGAGGTGGTGAAGTGACCTAAACTGGTCCTTCTAGTATGTGTGTTAACTATACTCAAAAGTAGTAAGTCACATTAGGAACACACAAAAATAATTTAAAGCACCCTGGAATGCAACTGGGGATATTAAGAGTGCTCCCCATTTTTAGTGTGCGGTGACATAGCGTCTTGTACACCTCTGCTACATTGACACCAAGGGTAGTTCTAACATCAGTTTAGTCAAAAGTTGCAAAACTGTCCACATGATTCACTCTCATACTCCGTGCTCCTTTAACCCCCAACACTTGATCATGTTTTTAATTAGGTAAACAAATGTATGCATTAGCAAAAGACAGACTCACATATGTCTATGAACCCTACCACCCAAATGGGGATACTTATAACAGTGCTCCCCATTTTCAATGTGTGATCACCTGTGTACTCATTCCTCTGATTGGCCCACTTCATCCTCATTTTTTCAAAACTTAGATGATGTCCTGTAATGTTAATTACAATTTTTAGAGAAGAAAAGATTGGAAGGACATTTTAAACGCCAAATTAATGGGACTGTCCCTAACGTATGCCTGTAATTAAAAATGTTACCATTTTAGATTCTCACTGGTGAAGCTATAAGTTACAGTTTCACTAAGGTAACTATGAAATCAGTGCAAGAGACCTCTTCCTGACTTTGTAGCTCTTGAAGTTATGCTGTTTCGTACAAAGTCCTTTACGTTTCTCCAATTTCTTTTCTGAAGACACCTCTCTTTCTTGAAGGTCGCCTGAATAGCTACCTTTCCTGGCAGCTTTTGCATAGCTATGAAGTTACCCAGGTGACACTTAACTGCAGCCTGTTCTTCTTCTGACCAAGGTACTTTTTTGGGTCTAGAGGGCACTTATTGGCTGTTTGGTGAGGGGTGACTTCTTGAATTTCTTCCTTATAGTCATACTTTCATCACTGACAATGTTTGGTCCCTATATCAGAAAAAAAGAGAAAAAGTTACAAGTAATAATTGACAGGGGGGAGGGGGCGGTTGGTTTTTGTATTGTGCTTTGTTATATTTTCCTTTGCATGGCAAGTGGCACTACGTGTTAAGCCTTGCATGGTTTCCTAGGCCACTTCCTCATTTATGTTACTTATTCTTTACTGTTAAACATGTACATTGAGGAGAAACAAATAAATGAAAAAAAAGAAAAAAGATAAATAAGAAAAAAATATGATTAAATATATATCTCGGCATTTATGGTCTTCCAGAGGGTTACTTTCTTTATCCTCAGACTTGTACTGTTTTTCATTACAGGAAATTGGAAGTCCTAAAAAAGTCCTATTTCAAACAATATGACAAATGTTGGGAATGGGAGTTAGATTTAAGCTTCAGATATTACATAAGTGGTAGTTGTAGAAAAAAGGCAACTGAGTAACTGCACTTGATTGAAATTGAAGCAGCAAGGGAACCAAACAGTAAAGCAAGATGGAAGAAATAAAATTCAAAGTAATATTCCTCTCAAAGAGTTTTGTGAAATCATATTAGGGATGGACATAATTTGCTGAAAACGAAGTTGAAAAGGAACTACAGTAAAACAGCATTCATACATCAAATTAGGGAAAGTAAGCTTTCCTCTTTGGTTTCATTTTGAACACAATGTTTGGCACATGTGGCATAAATAAGAAAAGCAGGAAAAATTGAATGTATTAAAAACTTCCAAGACTAGCTAGGTATTTTAACATGTTAAGGAAATAAAAGCTATGCATCCAGGGTTCCTTGCTTGAATCAATGCTGCAAAAATAGCATAGAACATAGCAAATATACTACTAAAAAAAGGTCATTCTCAATAAAACATTAAGCTACAGTCACACTTGCACTACAACCTGTTACTGGCATTGCACTAATTTGTTGACCTTTCTGGAAAGACATTAATCAGATCATCTTGAAGTTAATGACCTAATGTAGAGCCATTTATCAAACAGTACATGTCATTTTTCATTTTCGATTAGTAACCAATACCAATTTCAAAATTATTTCGAAATTATTTCTTTGCAAGAAAGAAGTAAAGCTTAAAATGTTTCATGTGAATTAATGTCAAGCAGCAAACTTAACATATGTGTTTCATAGTTGATACCAGCACCAGAACAATTCAGGTGAAATGAGATTACATTGTTAGGTCATCTGCTTAAAAAGTTTGGCAAGTCTTGACTGATTGTTTACAGCCATTTTAAATTGCTGAACCACAACTCTACTTAACAACTTTTATTCCTTACAACATACCACATATCGCACTTACCAATAGTTTTTGCCTGGAACTCGAAAAAACTTGAAACCACTGCAAAGTTTTTCTTTTAGTGCATCTCCTTCTTTCCAGCTGCAGAGTTTTCTACTGTATTGCAGCAGAAACTGTCCCTTTGCAAATGATGTGGTGGTTATCACCCCTCTACCTTTAATCAAAATATTGAATGCCGAAGGATATTGTTAATAAAAAAGCAAATGCATGAAATGAACAGCACTATTAAAACCAAAAAATATCAATTTGAAACATAGCAACACTATATACTGTATGTCTACTACAAAATAATCAGCCCATATTTTGCCCTACTTATGAACCCAGGTAAGAGAGATCAACTTCCTGGTGATAGCTTAGTAGTTCCTTGGTAACTTATTATGAAGTACTATTTTGTCTAAATCATGTCTGAAAGATGCTTAAGTTACTTTAAATAGTTGAAGAATTGTTATACTGTCGATACTTTTCAATGATTACATTGATGGAAGTATTAAATATTCACCTTTCTGTGCTACTTGCAGAACACAAATACTAGCTTCTTTGTCTTTGACATTAAAATATGTTAAAGCCTCCTCCAGTGGACCTCCACTTCTTCTGGTCCTAGTCCTCATCACATTAACTGAAACAAAGACGTACAAATGTATTCCAGAGTTATAACTTGCATGATGAGACATTTGAAGTTTCACTCAAGGTCAAGCGCAAAGAACTGTTATCCTAACTCTATGACAGTACGCCTTTTTACTCAATTCAATTGAGCTAACTTATACGCTACTTCCAGTTCTGAACGTATGGTTCGAGCTCCTTTAAATTTTGACAAGGAAATTTGGTTTTGTCTAAATTCAAAATTGCTCACAACATCCCAACCCCATTCCATGGCTTTACCACAACAGTGACACTTCTGCTGTAAAACTGATATTACAGTACTGAGAAGTATACTGTAGCATGTTCCTAATAATGTCTCTTATATGTTTGTTGGCATACAGCTTGCAGCTTCCATAAATAGCTCACACTAAATTATGAGACCCTCAATTTATTGTTCCCCTCATGACAAATTGTTTTAAAAGTGAAGGTATTGCCCTACATCCACACACAAATTGTTTCCAGTAGAAATAAACTCCATGCATGTCTATAGCAGAATACTTGTACTCAAGCTTGCTTCTAGTTCTACTTCAGACAATGTCATGACGCCTATTACAGGTCACTGCAAACTTTATGGGCCTAATAGTTTTAACGTTTGTTCCACATATCACTGAGAATTAGAAATCGGCTATGTTCCCTAATTGGATTATATGAAATATCCTGATATCTAGATACAGTTTGATGTTAGTTATTTTCTATCACTGCACAAACTTAATTCACCAGCTCTTTTCTCAGGCCAACTCTTAACTTAAGTTAGCCTAGATATGGGCATCTTCAAAGTTCAAGCAATGTAAAATGTTGAAGTTGTAGACTGAATGGAACGATGATTCATCATAAACAAAGAGACACCATTCTTTGAGGAATTCACAGTATAAGCAGTTGTATCTATAGTTTGTCTCTGCAGGTCGGTGGTCGTATGTCCTTTTTTGGCTCGCTTGACCTGAGTTTTGTTTGTAATGGGATGGTTCGGTAGTGCCGTTTGGCCGTGACGTTTTGCATCCCGCATGGCGGGTCACGTAAAAAGCAGTTGTATCTATAGCCAAATTGACAACACATCTCTACAACTTTGGCCATGTCACTGGAGCTCTTTAGTATAAAATGCCCAACCACTGCCGATGAATCAATATATGACATGACAACATTGACATCTAACACTTTAATTTCCAAATAGCTGTCACAGTGACACTGACAGTCAGTAGTTTGTGCTTTTTACGTGACCCGCCATGCGGGATACAAAGCGTCACGGCCAAACGGCACTACCGAACCATCCCATACTGACAAACGAAACTCAGGTCAAGCGAGCCAAAAGACATACGGCCGCCGACCTGCAGAGACAAAACGCCCAACCCCCCACTCAAACATTCCCAAAACTACAAAAGGACGACCCGCACGCAGCGAAACGAAAAACCCCTCCCCAGCACACCAGCGTCCAAAAAAGGTAGCCCCGGATCAACGGCGAAAATTGCCTTCAATTTTAAGGCGAATGTCAGACTTCACCGCCTCCAGGACTGCCTGTCAACTGGCAAATTTCCCCCAAAAAACCACATTACATCTATTCCGCCAAAGATGATTTTTCACAATAGAGCAAACAAAAATAATGCGGTGCAACACAGCAACCGAACAAACTGGAGGGTCTACCCCATATAAAATAAAGCCCTGCCCTACCGACCATGAACGGTCTCCCGTTACACGGTCGGTCCAGGTCTGGAACCACTCCCATAAGTTTACTACAAAGCAACAATGCCAAAAAACATGAGCGGTACTCTCTAAGCTGTCACAGCCGGTCCTTGGGCACAGTCCATCACCCAATCGCCAATGATATCTTTTTATGTTGGTCACCAAGGCACCGTGTGCAATTCTCCATGCAAGATCACGGAGCCTGCAACCATTCAGCCTTGAATGCACCGAACGCCATACTTCGGCAGAATGACGTCCCTGGACAAAAATTGCATTCAAGGCCCTATCCCGCAACGAACTGTGAACGGCTGTGACAGGTCAACAGGGGGCAACTCAATCAGAGCGGAGCAAATGACACGCACCACCCTGTTTGGAGTATTACTTTGCGGTTCTCTGTTGCTAAACAGCGCCGGGACCATCGACGCAGGTGCAAACCGCCTAAAAAACATAGAAAATATGAACAAGGCAACCCTGGGTCAGTTACCGCTACAAACAACTGCTTAAATAACAAAAAGGTCAATTTACTTCCCAGATGAACCACCCCTAACCTACGCCTTCTTGGTACATTACCGCCCTTTTGACAAGCTCTGTGCCACCCGACCAAATAAATGAAAATATCGCTCTCTCCAACCGCACCAGGACGCCAGGGTACCACAAGATGGGCGAAACAAAACGATTAATTACGGTGACTTTCCCTACGATCGAAAGCCAGCGGGTGCCAAAGGTTTCGAGCCTGCTCTCAAGTACCTCAGCCCTCTCGTTCCAGGTTACATCACAAGGTGCATCGCAGCCGAACCATATACCATTAATTGGCCCTTTGTCTTTTCCGGATTCAACTTCGCCCCGGTAGCTCTCTCAAAGATAGATAAATCCTGCGAGAGGGCACGAAAGGAGCCCAGACTCGAAACAATTTACGCATTTCACTTTGGCACCCCCTGGCACAACGAATGGAACAAGTCTTGAGTCCCTTTCCAAAAGACGAGAGACAGACTCGCTAAACAAAACATAAAGTAACGGAGACAAAGGGCACCCCTGGCGCACCCCCTCTCCACGTTAAAAACCTCGGAACAAAACTCATTTACGATAACAGAACTGAAAGTTTCCTGATACAAAACAGAAATCCATTTACGAAAATTTGGGTGCAACTTAAACGTCTCCAATACATTCATTCAAAAATCGCGTTCCACCATGTCAAAGGCCTTCTGCTGGTCCAGAGACACCAATGCACATGGCAGATCTCGGTCAATACCAAAGTCGGTCAAGTCGCGCATCAACCACAAGTTCTGCTGGATGCAATGACCCTTCACTGCACAAGTCTGAAGATCACCCACAAGATGCGGCATAGCCAGTGCAAGGCGGTTGCACAAAGCCTTAGCCAGCAACTTGTACTCTACATTTAAGAAGGTGATTGGACGCTAGTTATGAGGATCCAAGGGGTCCCCAGACTTGGGCAGCAAAGTAATCATGCCCAGGCGTTGGCTTTGGTTTAACAGTCCGTTTTGGAAGGCGTCCTCGAAGACGGCCCTGAGGTCGGGTCCTATTAATGCCCAGAAGGTTCGGTAGAACTCCCTCGGAAGCCCGTCCGAACCCGGGGACATCGTGGTGAACAGTTTTTGAGATTCCCCTCAATAAATCGGCCTGTGCCGACAAGGCCACGCGTAAACAAACTCGAATAATAATCCTTGTATACGCGGACAATGCCGTGAGGGTCACTAACCACGGTCCCATCAGTAGCGCGCACAGATGGGACGCGTCTGTCACCCGCCGATGAGCTTACGGACTGGTAAAACCTCAGTAGTGAAGGGCGTTCCTCGGCTTCCACCGCTTCGACACGGGCCCTGACGCGGGCACCGTGGTACTTTACATCGAGATAGGTCTGCAAAGCGATGACAGCCGAAGGGTCGCCAAACTTCACCTGCGGGTCACGCAATACTGTATTGCGAAGCGTTTGATGCGCAACTTCACATCATCCCACCATTGGGATGTAGAGGCAAAGGCCGGCTTCAAAGTTTGCCATCCTTTGTAGCTGGTCTCGAAACCTTGGCGGAACTCTGCCTCGCCAAGAATCCGACAATTAAGCTTCCA
>KN883537.1:111599-122236 GCA_000934455.1 Apostichopus parvimensis | reverse complement strand
ACAGTTACCCATACGGAACGTTCGTATGGAGTAACTGTCAAACCATCAACCCCACTCAGCAACGTGACACCCTTCTGCCGGGTCACGTCACTGGTGAAACGTAGATCATACGTATTACGACCCAGGCACAACCACACCCTTACTCTTTAAAATACTAAAAACTTGCACCGGTGGAACCGCTTGTTCACCGGTGAAGGTTAACTTGACAATTTTGGAATCATGGCGCGATGCCATGATACCGAAGGTGGCTAGGCCACAGAGGAGTAACAAAAACAAAACAAACTAAAAATTGGTTTAACTACAAACGATATACGAATTGACGCACACACGAACACAAGCTACCACACCCGCCTGGCGGGAAGTATAGCACAGTACAGTGATAATAACAGCTGTAATAGATGGAGAGCGAGAGCAAAACACGTCCGCACTCCACGAAAGCCAACTGCCAACTGTCGTTTTGGGAAAGTGACCGGCTACGAGGAGCCGGAATTCCTAGAATGTAAAGGTGTCAAGACCGGGACTAGACGAGTTGGAATCGAACTAGAGTCCGATATCCCCTCTACCTTGTGGGCTAATGGGCACAGGGCCCACATTGCATACCCGGGACAGCCTCGCACTTGTTGGAGGTGTGGGCTAGAAGGGCATGAGGCCAGGTTGTGCCCGAACAAGCGGTGTAGCCGCTGTTTACAGGTTGGGCATACCCTGGCCGAGTGTAAAGGGGATATCGTGTGTAACTCGTGTGGGAAAACGGGCCATCTGGCCCGTTTATGCCCAGACCGCTCATACGCCGCGAGAGTGGCTACGGGCGTGGTTGAAGCGGTCCCCGTCCCGGCCTCTGACACCGTACCACCTGATGCTCCTGTCATCGCCCCAGTGTCCGACACTAGCGCCCCGGTGGAGGCTTTGTTCCCCCTTGCGAGTCCGACCTCTCCCCTGATCGAACTTGCCGAGACTGCCAGCCTGCCCACTGAGGCAAAAGCAGGACAAAACGGCGGAGATGGTACTAGCGGAGTGGCATGCGGCGCAGGATGCCGCTTGTACTGGTTCACCGGTAGCTACGCCCGCTATCGGTGATACTAGTCGGGCCCCGAGTCAACCGGCCCAAGAGACATCAAGTGGCCCAGATTCTGACTCGCCAATGGAGGACTGCACTACAGCCTTATTAGTTGTGGCTAAGGAGTCCTCCGATTGGTTTGACGAGACGAAACAGGCCACTGATCTCATTGACTCGAGTGGCCCTTCCACCCTACCCGCAGCCGCTTCCGCTATACCGGACACGATGCTCGCTAGTGAACCCCCTGTTCCTGACAGGGAGGTCCACTCGAACAAGGTTCACAAGGAGCTAAGAACTCTGCTACCTCGTAGGAAAAGGGGGGTTTGGAGTTGGCTTTTTGGGTGTGGTTTGTAGAGCTTTGTTGTTTTGGTTCCTGTCCTTTTCACGTTACGTTGAACGCTGCATTGTATACGTTTGTGGGTTGGTGAGAGGTTTCTGTTTGTGGGTTTTCGGTTGGGTTATGGTGGTTGTTTAACAGACTGGGATTGTTTTTGGTTTTGTTGACCTTTGGTCCGTGTCCGTTTTCTTTGCACGTAAAAAGCACAGCACTCTTCTTCATCATCGCTATTTTCGCTTTCATCAAACCTCGACGAAGAGCAAGACAGGCGCAATTCTATTTCCTCTGAATTATCGTGTGAACTTTTCTGAGAAATTTTGTGCTTAATTATGTAATAGATTTCAAGTTGCTGAAAACGCGTTAAAACACACTACACAGTGAAACATACTGTACACAATGATATCAGCGTAGCGTCGTTCATGCAATGACGTCACGAGGCTTATCGCTGCCAAATTTGTTTTTCTCACTTCCGGGTTGAGATTGCGTCATAGTTCGTTATTTCATTTGATAATTTGTACACGAAAATAACGGTTTTTTAACCAAAAAATTATATATTTGTCTATCAAATTGTCCAAATATTTCATTCCAATGATTCACATATCACCGTGTCATGACGTCTTTAACAAAACACCTGATTACTTTATTTAAAAATTGAATTCCAAATATGCCACTATCAACGAAATTATTTGTCTTTGTATGTACAGTATATTCGAAGTTGCAAGGCCTAACCTTTAGTTCCGGTGGGGGCGAGGGGTGTTATAGTTATACTTTCCTAAGAAAATATTCTAAATAGCCTCGATTTGATAGCTGCCACGTTTGCTGTGTGCACATGCTGATTACGCGCTCATCATCAATACATCATGATCACAGGCGCTACTCTGTCGGCCATGATCCAATCATGACCGTTCACATGGAACAACGCGCCCTAGGTAGGGTCATGGTCGGATGACGGGGTCGTCATCAAGCGTGCACTGCAATGTTTGTGTAGAAAAGTGAAATGATTCTGTTCAAATGCAGTTATCGCCCAGTTGTTGATGACGCGATCGGATGAATTGCCGTCCCTTAAAAGGATTATCTGGTGGCCATTTGTATGTACTTTAAAAAAAGGAAAAAAGGATGTAATTTTTAGACTGTGGTGAAAAAATTTGAAGGCAAACAATTCCCGGATTATTGAGAAACGATGTATTAAATTTCGCGCTGAGAACTTTTTTATAATCAAGGGATCATGAGATGATCTCCGTTCATATGGCAATTTGATGACGAGAGCATGATCGGAAGACGGGGTAATCAAGAGCGTGTTAACCCATGAGAACACATGAGTTATTTCACTAGTCTGACATTCGCCTTAAAATTTAAGGCGATTTTCGCCGTTTATCTGGGGCTGCCTTTTTTGGACGCTGGTGTGCTGGGGAGGGGTTTTTCGTTTCGCTGCGTGCGGGTCGCCCTTTTGTAGTTTTTTGAATGTTTGAGTGGGGGGTTGGGCGTTTTGTCTCTGCAGGTCGGCGGGCGTATGTTTTTTTTTTGGCTCGCTTGACCTGAGTTTCGTTTGTCAGTATGGGATGGTTCGGTAGTGCCGTTTGGCCGTGACGTTTTGTATCCCGCATGGCGGGTCAGGTAAAAAGCACACTCTCAGCTTTAGTGCCACATGGCGGCACTTATAACAAAAGCCAGTAACCAGAAATTCAGAGACAGTTCCATAAAAATGATCAGAGACAGTTGCAGAAAAAAATTCAGAAAATGTCACACACAAACTTAGACTGAATATAATAACAATTGTCACTGATATTTTCAGACTTTCTTCTTTATTGGTCCCTTTATCCTAACTTTACAAGTTACTTTCATTTCTATGTAAGGATAAAGGGACCAAAAGAAGAACAAAGAACAATGTCTGAAAATATCAGTGACTATCTAAATCTTGGGCTTTTATTGATAAGTGAAAAAAGAACATGTGTTTTCAATGAAAATTTCAAAAACAAAATTTCTTACTACATACACATTTTGCTTTAAGTTACAATGCAATACCCGTAAACCGGGGATACTTTGAACACTTTTCAACTTTCGAAGAAAACCGCCCTTCATGAGTAATTACTATTTTTATTTAATGTTAACCAAAATGAAAGACTTTTCCGAATTTGCCCCAAAAAATAGAATATATGCGTGTTTTAATTGATTTTTTTTTAATTACGTGATGTTCAAAGTTACCCCAACCAAGGGGAAACTTTGAACAGTGGTGATAAAAGTGTTTTTATTCACAGTTATACCCCTGTGAGGGCTACATTGAAAAACTGGAGTGTTTTAAAAAAGAAATACAGTTTGGAAAACCAACTTAGCAATGATTTTAACAACTTTCCTTGTTATCTGGGTTCAATCCAAGTTTACGGGTATAACAGGTACTACATCTTGAAACACAACATAATTATTCTGATTACATGTGGAACACAAATCTGGCTTCTCTAGATACCAGAGTCATCTGGATATTACTGGTACAGTATGTTTTTAGAAGTTTTCAACTCTTTTGGTGTGAATGACAGACCGCCACGCCTCTCTTCTGTTGGAGGACTCAGGCGTTTTACTATTTGTTCGAGAGCCACACTTCCCTCATCTGGTACAGCCGGCCAAACAAACTTGAAATCAACTTTCTGTGACTTTTTCATAAAGCTCATGACATACTCATCATTTTCATCATTCTGAATAGAGATCAGTTTTGCAACATAGAATTTCGTAAACTTGCTTTTGGATTCAAATCGTACAACATAGAAGTCCCCTAGCACCGGTTTCTGGTTTTCTACCCTTTCGTCATCACTTCCTTCATCTGCATAACTTTCTTCCTCTGCATCACTTTCTTCACTTTTGCTTTCACTTTCTCCACCTTCACTTTCATTGCCAGTGCTTTCTTCTTCAGCATTATCAGAAAGTTCCAAATCATTATCTACCCTACTGTTAGCACCAGCAGATGTGCTCTGGGATGAGTGAAGGTCTTCCACACTGATGCTTTTGCCAGCCTCTACTGAAAGTTTCTTACGCCTTTTCTTTGCAGGCTGGTTGTCAACTCTACGCATGCTCCTCAGTAGATCCAGTACCACACCTGACACAGATGCTGATATGCCCTCTTGGTTGTTGTCAGGATTATCTGACAGCCTCTTGAGAACTATTTCGGCATCAGGGGAGTAAATACCGCATTGTCTGAACCCCGACACTAGACTTTCGCTGGTTTCAGAATCTCCTGGGTATAATGCCTTGTAAAGTAATGTCAACAGGCGAGGGAAGGCTTCCTTCGTGATTGTCTGTGAACGCTTAGCCAAGCCTTTCTTCCAGTTATCTAGGACGCGACGCCACATCCGTTTCAATGGCCCATAAAATGCCACGTCGAGGGGCTGGAGAAGGTGTGTTGCATTTGGGGGAAGGCACGTAAAGGCGATATTGTGTTGTGCAGCCAGTGACAAAACCTCAGAAAAGTGGCTGCTAAGGTTTTCTCCAATGACAACCTTTCTTCCCGGGAGATGGTCACAAAGACGGGTCACAAAGACGGGTCACAAAGATTGGTCACAAAGACGGACTCGAACCAGTGAGAGAAGCAGAACGAGTCGAACCATCCACTTTTGCTTCGACTATATCTGGTGTTCTTTGGTCCGCCCTCAGTCCAAGTAGTCCATTGGTTCTCTGCCTTGTAGACAACATAGGCAGGGATCATGGTACCATTCGCTGCACCACAAAACATTATGGAGGTTGAGGTTTTCGTGGAATATCTTACTCTCTCCGGATATTTAATGCCCCTTTTAAATATGCATTTCTTGGTACCAGGATCATCGGACAAATTTGTTTCGTCGTAGTTAAATATATTTGAGGCTGGAACCATTGAGCCATCTTCATTTGTAAAGGTTTCCAGTAGATTTGCATGGAATGTCTTGACAATGTCTGCAGAAACAGATGCTCTTGCTTGTATTATATTTTGGCACTGTCGGTTAGTAAGTTCCTGATGCCTTTTCATGAAGTTGGTTGCCCATTCATAGGAGGGATAGTTATTCTTGAATTGACGAACCTTTCTGCCCTGTGTTTCCAAATAGGTCTGGGCCAACATGCGGAGGTCAGTCAAATCAAATGGGAAACCCCACTCACTAACAGCTATTATGTGATTGACAAAGGCTGTTTCCTCATGCGGACTGAAGACAACTGGACGTCCTGGCTTTTTGGTATGTTTTTCTTTCACCTTCTCGTTAATTGTTGCTAGTGGTATTTTAAAATTCTTGGATGCCTGTCGTTGGCTCATGTTTCCACTCTTCACCAGCTCTATTGCTCTATTGAGCTCTTCCTCTGTGTAACCACGATAGGTTCTTGCCCTCGCAGACCTCCTGTAGTTTCGTACCATCTCTTGTCAGTGTAGTGACCGCAAAACAAGAACACAGCAGAAGTAATTACCAGTAACACAGGATATTTACAAATATTGATATGAGGCCTATACCATACTCGCTATGGTACGGTAGGCTTATGGGTATCGGTACAGTACACCCATGCTTAGAGTTCCCCCACCACCTCCGACTCCCACCTCTCTCATGGTTGCACTGCCCCAGAGTATTCACACAAATATGCATTGGAAATCACAGTCAAAGTAGTAGTTATTGTACTTAAATCCATTACATGTCTTGTGGGGGGTAACTTTGAACACTGTTAAAAGTAACCCCACATGTGACCAAATATGGCATGGTAAATTAATTTTTTTCTGTTATGAATTCGTATCGATATGGAATATCCTAAAAATTTGCCCCGATGATGACTACATGTTTCTTAACATAATATGTAAAATTAGTGAAATTCCGTTGCATACTCACATCTCAGGAAGGTAAAGTTGACACCACCACGTTTCAGTCCGTGATGGAGGCGGCCATCTTGGAAGGGGCTTGTTCAAACCTCTTAAAATGCAAATGTGTTTACTTCAGATGAAAAAAATCTTTAAAGGTAGCAAAAATAAAATAATACTTCAAAACAATTTTTTGACATTCTAAATTGTGTTAATAACATGGTAATCTTTCTTATAGTATTTGTACAAAGTTACCCCAATGTTCAAAGTTACCCCAGCTTACGGGTATGTGAAATAATTTATTCGTCACAATGTTAGTGTATCTATATTAATTTTACTGTCACTGCTTTGTTGGAATAATTACAGGATCATCTTGTCCTGCCATGGCACCGAACCAGCATTTGAGGTAAAGTAGTGGCCGATGTATCTTCTAATTTGCCTCCCCTCCTGGGTTCCAGTGTTCCTTGCCCTCCCATGGTAAGCATCCACAGGATGGATGATAATCACCGCAGGCCAGGTGTCGTAGAGTGATGGACAGCTTGAGATCAGGAGGAAGGGATCTGTACCATGTGTCCTTCTCTATTTTGCCTTCTACCATTCGCAAGACCTCATCGTAGAGGCTTCTGGGAAGTGTTGTGTAGAAGGCCTCCTCATATTCTGTCTTCAGTTCATTTAGTGTGCTTTTTACGTGCAAAGAAAACGGACACGGACCAAAGGTCAACAAAACCAATAACAATCCCAGTCTGTTAAACAACCACCATAACCCAACCGAAAACCCACAAACAGAAACCTCTCACCAACCCACAAACGTATACAATGTAGCGTTCAACGTAACGTGAAAAGGACAGGAACCAAAACAACAAAGCTGTACAAACCAGCCCCAAAAAGCCAACTCCAAACCACAAACAGAACCCCCCCCAACCCATATTATGTAACGACCACACAACCCCCCCCCCACACCTAACAAGTAACTCACTCCAATATTCACCCGGGGTACGCCGTCCCGATAGTAGATGACAGGCTTGCGCATTACCTGCGAAGTTTTCCCAATATGGGTCTTTTCAGGCCCCTGGCAGTGTTCCCCCTTTTCCTCGTGAACCTTGCTCGAGTGGACCTCCCTGTCAGGAACAGGAGGTCCACTAGCGAGCATCGTGTCCGGTATAGCAGAAGCGGCTGCGGTGATACTAGTCGGGCCCCGAGTCAACCGGCCCAAGAGACATTCAGTGGCCCAGATTCTGACTCGCCAATGGAGGACTGCACTACAGCCTTATTAGTTGTGGCTAAGGAGTCCTCCGGTTGGTTTGACGAGACGAAACAGGCCACTGATCTCATCGACTCGAGTGGCCCTTCCACCCTACCCGCAGCCGCTTTCGCTGTACCGGACACGATGCTCGCTAGTAGAACAAATCGTATTGACCATGCACTGAGGTACAAAGTACGTAATTTGCTTACAAACAACATTAACAGAAGTAAAAGAAGAATGCTGAAATGCTTTGCCTCTCGTATTCGACCTTGGAAGTTGCTTAGTGGACAAATGTTTCATGGTGTTTTATCAAAGAATGATGCTCAGTCAATTCTCAAGTTTACTCCCAGCTCTTTTACAAATGACAATAAATTTCCAAACCTGTATGATGAAATGACGCTGAGATCATCTATAAATGTACAAGACTTAATTGATATGCAGGAAATTTTAAGTGGAACCAAGCTCACAGGTGAGTTGCGTAAAAGACTTCCTCAAGTGAAAAGCTTCAGAGGCAATCAAGAAAGCCCAATATTACTAAGAATTTTAGTGTATTCATTCTCCTTCTTAGAAGGACATCCTCGGGTTGGAAAAAGATTAAGAGATGTTCTGTTTTTTAAGTATGACAGCCATTACAGCTGAAGATGTATGGGGATGGGAGGGAAATAGGTGGAAGGCCAACAACTTGTTTGTCTGTGAGCCTACTCAACAATGAGCTAATATTGTATAATTACTCTTATCAATCACCATCAGAAATCTACCCAATCACTTTATTTTCTGAAGAAAATTTAGGCTATGGCACCTCATAGGAGATGAAATGTTCCTAGAGCATATGTTAGATGGCAGTGGTGAACTATCCCTTTCCTCTCAATGTTGCTGGAATATTGACAGCAAAATGAACAAGGCACATAAAGGGTGTAATTTCTTCATCAGGACTTACAAGTGATTTGACTCCTGCTATAGATAGAGGTTATCCTGACAGTTGAAATCTATTCCACTATGTAATGTAATACCCTGCTTTTGCATGCTCTTGCTCGATGTGTGGAATAGTTGCTTTCTCTTGTAGTCTCAGACATACTGTCTATGGCAAATATAAAACAAGATGCTCAGAAAGATGGTGGAAGTTACAGAGAAGAAAAGATATTCAATCTGGAGAACCACATCAGTGAACGTGATGTGAGAGTTCATATTGTCTTCATTTTGATTGTAATGGCAAGCTGAAGCCTGTCAATTTATATAAAGACAATGCATTATTGATTGTTGCACCTTTTCCTGTTCCCCCAGATCGGAGTTCCAAATTACAACACATACTTCACAATGTTCTCTCAACTGTCATACCCAATGCATTACCTGAAATTGTTATACGGACTTTGAAGTAACCCATTGAGTATACTGAAATAGAACTAGTAGCAGCAGTATGGAACCATTTACTGAAATCAGGTATGGTAGATGGATCGTTTAATCCAAGTCACTATCTCTGGGGGTATGCGGAGAACAGTCGAGAGTTGTTCAAAGATGAGTTCAGTTCAGTTCTCGTGCAGTGCGGACGTGTTTTCGGCTGCTCCACTTTTCGTTGACCACACTTTTTTGTGTTTTTACGTTGGCCTTTCATTAGTTTGCAGTTTATATAGGTGCTTGGCTTTGCCACAACCCTAGCTGTCATGGCGGCTCGCCGTGACAGCAAAATCGTATTGTTCAGTTTTTCGGGGGAGGCTAAGGTCGTCCCCGGACAAGTTTTTTCAGTTTTGCGTTCGGTTGGTTTAAAAGTCCCTGGAGAGGTTGACGCGCTTCAGCGTAAACCTCTCCGGGGTATGAATTGTTTTGATGTTCGTTTTACCTCGGAAGCTGCCCGCGTCCGAGGCGTCCATGTGTTGGAGAGAGTCGAGGGACTGAAGGTCACACCGTATGACAGTTCGGTGTGGGTGACAGTCCTCCATCTCCCTCTGGACATGTCTGAACAGATTGTTGTGCGGACACTGGGGCATTTTGGGAAAGTAACCGGCTACGAGGAGCCGGAATTCCTTGAATGTAAGGGTGTAAAGACCGGGACCAGACGAGTAAGATTACAACTCAAGTCCGATATCCCCTCTACCTTGTGGGCTAATGGGCATAGGGCCCACATTGCATACCCGGGCCAGCCTCGCACTTGTTGGAGGTGTGGGCTGGAAGGGCATGAGGCCAGGTTGTGCCCGAACAGGTTGTTTTCAGGTTGGGCATACCCTGGCCGAGTGTAAAGGGGATATCGTATGTAACTCGTGTGGGAAAACGGGCCATCTCGCTCGTTTATGCCCAGACCGCTCATACGCCGCGAGAGTGGCTACGGGCGTGGTTTTAGCGGTCCCCGTCCCGGCCTTTCACACCCCGGTGGAGGTTTTCAACTCCCCTTCGTGTTCCACCTCGTCCCTGGAGGAAGTTGCCGCTCCGGCCGAGACTGCCAGCCTGCCCACTGAGGCGGAGCAGGACAAAACGGCGGAGATGGTATTAGCGGAGTGGCATGTCGAGCAGGATGCCGCTTGTTCTGGTTCACCGGTAGCTACGCCCGCTATCGGCGACACTAGTCGGGCCTCGAGTCAACCGGCCCAAGAGACATTAAGTGGCCCAGATTCGGACTCGCCAATGGAGGACTGCACTTCGGATTGGTTTGATGAGACAAAACACGCCACTGATCTCATTGACTCGAGCGGCCCTTCCACCCTGCCCGCAGTCGCTTCCACTATACCGGACACGATGGTCGCTAGTGGACCTCCTGTTCCCTGTGAGCTAAGAGGTCTGCTAGGTCGTGGGAAAAGGGGAAACACCGCTAAGGGCCTGAAAAATTATATTGGGAAAACATCGCAGGTTATGACAACAGACACCTTATCCCTCGTCACCCTTAATGTGAATGGGATGAGGGGTACCCCAAAAAGGCGACGGATTTTGCAGTTCTGCAAGTTGCTCCACATATCTTGTGAGAGTGATGTTCAGGGGCATCTTTGAATCAGAGGCATCTTGCGGGACTGTAATTTTGGTGTCCCCAAAACTGTGTCATTGTGTGGGAAAAGTGGAGAAAGACCATGAAGGTCGGGTGGTGTGCATACACTTAAGGCTCACGCGGGGTGAGTTGGTGGTTTGCAATGTGTATGGCCCCAACCGGCCAGCATGTAGGAAAAATTTCTTCACGGTGTTGCCATCCTTTGTGCCGGGTAAGGCAAATTGTATCCGTGGGGGGGGG
>KN883537.1:67762-85920 GCA_000934455.1 Apostichopus parvimensis | reverse complement strand
GGGTGGTGCGTGTCATTTGCTCCGCTCTGATTGAGTTGCCCCCTGTTGACCTGTCACAGACGGCCCTCGTTCACAGTTCGTTGCGGGATAGGGCCTTGAATGCAATTTTTGTCCAGGGACGTCATTCTGCCGAATTATGGCGTTCGGTGCATTCAAGGCTGAATGGTTGCAGGCTCCGTGATCTTGCATGGAGAATTGCACACGGTGCCTTGGTGACCAACCTAAAAAGATTTCATTGGCGATTGGGTGATGGACTGTGCCCGAGGAACGGCTGTGACAGCTTAAACAGTACCGCTCATGTTTTTTGGCATTGTTGCTTTGTAGTAAACTTATGGGAGTGGTTCCAGACCTGGACCGACCGTGTTACGGGAGACCGTTCATGGTCGGTAGGGCAGGGCTTTATTTTATATGGGGTCGACCCTCCAGTTTGTTCGGTTGCGGTGTTGCACCGCATTATTTTTGTTTGCTCTATTGTGAAAAAACATGTTTGGCGGAATAGATGCAATGTGGTTTTTAGGGGGAATTTTGCCAGTTGGCAGGCAGTCCTGGAGGCGGTGAAGTCTGACATTCGCCTTGAAATTGAAGGCGATTTTCGCCGTTTATCTGGGGCTGCCTTTTTTGGACGCTGGTGTGCTGGGGAGGGGTTTTTCGTTTCGCTGCGTGCGGGTCGTCCTTTTCTAGTTTTTTGATTGTTTGAGTGGGGGGTTGGGCGTTTTGTCTCTGCAGGTCGGCGGGCGTATGTTTTTTTGGCTCGCTTGACCTGAGTTTCGTTTGTCAGTATGGGATGGTTCGGTAGTGCCGTTTGGCCGTGACGTTTTGTATCCCGCATGGCGGGTCACGTAAAAAGCACAAGCCCTCTAGGAAAGCTAAACTTCCATCGCATTCGATCCCAACAGAGCGACAGATCAATGTAAAGAGAAAGACTTGCTGCACAACTGCAATCATGCTTCGATCTGATTGAATCAGAACCATGCTTCTTGCATCTCACACATCCACCTAATAAAAATGGCATCTGGAGGTTATCAATACATTGAGAGACAAATGCAGATCGTGTATCCAGCTACTCTAAGTCACTCTTCGACAGTAATCTTGCCACAGTGTGAATCCAACATATGAAGATGCTGACAATAGATCCCATGACCAGTCTAGGTGAAAACTTTTGCAATGAAGTGGAGGGGTAGGCCACTTGCAATACCTATTAGCCTAACCTGTTCAAACTTCTGCTTGTTATTTTTCAACGTTTCACTGGCAAGTGGAATGAACAGTTTAACACTTCCACTCATTACTCTTTGCAGCTTCTTCAATGATAGCTACCAGTACTATAAATTTATATATACATATTTTATTAGGGGCATTCTCTTTGTCAAAGAAGAATATTCATTTCAAAATGTATTGGGAACAAACAGGAGGTGCACATTTAAATGGAAGTTTGTTGATGGTGAGAGATATCGAAAGAGAAGAGAGACATGTTTCATGAAACCTGTTGACCAATATCTATTCAATAGTTGAAAGAGACATTTTAAATTATGATAGGCCTAAGGTTTATGTGCGAATTTGTTTAAACAGTTAAACAAATAGATTTGGACCTTTCTTAGGTGCCCAGGTGCAGCAGTCTATAGAGAGACCCCCCACTGCATACATATGTTAATAAAGTCTGTTAAAAAATATTCTCTGCAAGGAAACAGATGACCACATAAAATGCAAAATATCCCCCCTCCCTTAAACAAACGAAAAGTATGCAAAAGGAAATACAACAACCCAGCATAATGCTTTACATTACTAGAAAAACAAGTCTCTGAAAGTATCAAATATTTCGTAATGGAGGTCAGTAACTACTCTGATTCTCTCATGGTAAAATGACATAAGGATACTCAGTATGGGTCAATTTTAGTATCGATGATCATTCTTTATCATTCACTGGAAGACTTGTTAGGCAAAGTAGCAAACTACACTTTACCATGACATGGGATCTCTGTTACCACAGCAATCGCTCAACAAATATTGTACATCACTGCTACTCTGAACCGCTACTTCATTAGCGTGATTCCAACATTTTACAAATTATTTAGCTCGTCTTTTGGCTGCAGATTGGTGTGCAAAATATTCCAATTACCCTATTACACTAAAGCGATCTTTTACGCAACTAAAGATTGAAAGAGCATCTACCTTCCATTCACACCTGGTTGAAGAAATTTTGCAAAAATATACTTCAAGCAATAACTTGACTGAAAACTCCTTCAGATGTTGTATATTTGGGCATGATGTCCTCTAGAAATGCCGTAAGGAATAATTTATGAGATGTTGACCCACCTTGACTGTAATGGTATTCTGACTAAACACATTTTTGTGTTAACGAACCCAATTTTACCCTACTCAGATGACCAATGTTTATTGTGTTTTTACGTGACCCGCCATGCGGGATACAAAACGTCACGGCCAAACGGCACTACCGAACCACCCCATTACAAACGAAACTCAGGTCAAGCGAGACAAAAAAGTACATACGCCCGCCGACCTGCAGAGACAAAACGCCCAACCACCCACTGAATCATTCAAAATACTACAAATAGACGACCAGCACGCAGCGAAACAAACCAACCCTCCCCAGCACACCACCGTCCAAAAAAGGCAGCCCCAGATAAATGGCGAAAATCGCCTTCAACCTGAAGGCGAATGTCAGACTTCACCGCCTCCAGGACTGCCTGCCAACTGGCAAATTTCCCCCTAAAAACAACATGACATCTATTCCTCCAAACAAGTCTTTTTTACAACAGAACAAACACAAATAATACACTGCAACACAGCAACAGAACAAAGTGGAGGATCTAACCCATATAAAACAAAGCCCTGTCCTACCGACCAGGAACGGTCTCCCGTTGAACGATCGGTCCAGGTCTGAAACCACCCCCACAAGCTTAAAACAAAGGAACAATGCCAAAAAACATGGGCAGTACTCTCTAAGCTGTCACAGCCGTTCCTCGGGCACAGTCCATCACCCAATCGCCAGTGATACCTTTTCAGATTGGTCACCAAGGCACCGTGTGCAATTCTCCATGCAAGATCACGGAGCCTGCAACCATTCAGCCTTGAATGCACCGAACGCCATACTTCGGCAGGATGACGTCCCTGTACAAAAATTGCATTCAAGGCCCTATCCCGCAAGGAACTGTGAACGAGGGCCGGCTGTGACAGGTCAACAGGGGGCAACTCAATCAGAGCGGAGCAAATGACACGCACCACCCTGCTTAGAGACCAATGTTTATTGTCAGTAGTCGATACCGGGGCTGCTAGTCCTATACTCTACTGTGTAGGAGTTGCCTCCGCATAACCAAGCCGTGGTGATATCGATGTTGAATAACTTTTATTACTTGGTTGAGAAATTTATATATATCAACCCAACAATCAGGGTAAAATAGGATTGTTTGTTGAGCCTATATTTCCTATTTGTCAAGGTTACGTTTAGACCACAATAAGGTACAGACAATAAGGTAATACACATAGCAACCGTGTCAGTTTTCCTTCGATTGAAGTGAATCTTCTGTCTTTTCATCCGAATGAAAGTGAATCTCTGGAGCCACACTAGATGTAGCTAAATCAAACAGGGATTTGAGCTGATACACTAGCACTCCTTTTTCTGGCTTGGGCACTTTGGCAATGCTTTGTGGTCTGACAGGGTTCTGTACTTCCTCATAGGCAATCTTCCCTTCAACCCCACGTATGGAGTTGGCCATCATCTCCTGCACATAATTATATGACTTTCCTTCGTAGACTTTCTTCACGACCAATTTATGTTGAGATTTTGAGAATGACATGGAAAATCTTTTATCACCAATGGCACCTGCTGATTTAGCACCCCTTTTCACAGTGGCCTGCTTCCTGTTCAGATTTTTGGTTGTGGTATAATACAGGAAGATGCATACGAGCCTGCATATGTGGGTAAGAATACTCTATCCTCTTCGGACAGAACTTCAGCAAACTGTTGTGGAATACCTCCAATGCACCAGTTTGGCAAGAATGTAGTAGATGCTCCAAGTCTTTCAGAATGGTTTTGTTGAGGATGACTTCTTGGAGAGCAATGTGGCTTGGGGATCCAGGCTTCAGCCAGCACCTCAATCGACTTTCATCTTCTGGAAGTGGGGTGTGCCCACACTGGTGAAACTTTTCACCATCAACCCATGTGTCAACATTAACAATATGCTTAGGAATTGATGTCCACATCTCATGTAGCATTTGTGGATCTTGGTTGCAGTTTTGGCAGCACCACCACAAGTGCAAGCAGATAGAATGGATCCAAGGTGACAATGCATCATGGTCTTTCTTCTTAGCTTTGGAGGTAAGCTTCTACCGCACAGATTTGGCAAAGTTCTTACGAGCTTCCTGATTCCAGCATGCCGATCTGTTGCAACAAGCGCTACTTCGACTCAATAATGTCCACACATTTTTTAAATCACATCTTCGCCATGGCAACAGAGCTTGTTTTACCAGACATTTGAACTAGCTCTGTATCAACAATCTGTTCTGTTTTAGAATTCATCAGGGTGTATGAACAGTACTTCGCATTATAACCTGGAGAGTCACATCTCCCATCACCTGACAGCCAAATGCCTTGCCCAGGGAGTTGCTGGAAGATTTCCTTCTGGTGCTGGAGGTACGTGTGAATCACCACAGGTATAAGGGTGTTCATCAACGTATTATAGAACATTGACTTTCCAATGCACTGCACCCCCATAAAGTTCATGCATCGTTCAACTTGTGAGAAGGAACATCCACTGTATAAAATAGCTGCTGCCAGTAAAAAATTTCCACAAGGTGTATCCCTAACAAGTGGTTGTGAAGACCATGTTGTTATTTCATGACCATTCAGGCATGTCATTTGTACGGACACCATCGTGCCCTTCACATACTTTGTCGTCTCAACAGCGGTTGTCATACATTTGTTGCAACGAACTTTCCCGATAAGATCATCCAAACACTGTTCAAACACAATGAACTTCCTTTGTTTGATGAGTCGTATCTTCCCTGCTGCTGAACCCTTCTTCAGACGTGTCGCTCGAACTTGCATGTTCTTCTCCCTCTGAGGGTGCATAGATCGGACTAGATGCAGGTACTGATGAAGAACTGCTACTTAAGGGCTTGCTTACGTGACTTCTCCCAGAATCCTGCAATGAATTAATTACACATATCACATATTTTGTTTTCACTGTAAAATTTGTGAGAAACATGTCATTCTTCTGTTCTAGTAAACAAAGATTTGTGATTGATATTGATGTGACTGCTTCCAGCAAAGGAGCACACATTGCGATGCTACACTAACATTTAGTTGCAGGTTCTGGAAACAAAGCTCCTGTCATTCTTTGCCACTAGAAACCTAACCAGAGTGCAGTAATGCATGGTGATATTTATGATAAAACATTTCAAAGTATAGTATGGTATTGTATAATGATCTGACAATGGTGAGGTTGTACAACCTTGGCAATGGAGGTTGTACAATGAAGGCTGCTGCCCTGACATGACAACTGATTGGCTTCTTGTGCTCAGTGTGGTATACTACATGTCAAACATGAGATCTGTCCAAAGATTCCCATCTTGAGATATCACGTTTCCAATGTTTGTAAAATTTACTCCTGCTGACCCCTAATGACCTTTGACCTCCACTTACTGTACTACAATAAGCTTCTCGCACCTTAATGTGATACACCTAAGATCTGTCCAACCTTCCCTTCTTAAGATATGGTATTCATCATTTGACCTTTCAACTCCACCAAAATCAAAAGGCTCCTTGTGCTAAATGTGGTACACCTCATTACCTCATTCTGATGATCTCACAATATTTATGCCATGATTATCCTTCTTTTCCTTTCAGAAACTGCATTAACAAGCAACTTGAAGATTGTTTTCACCATGGAAAGAGCAAAGGACATGACTATTATTTTCTTCATGCAGAGCTGAAACATATTTTTTCCGGACCCTTTTCATTGTATGGACACCCCAAAGTGTCAAAACCTACAGTCGTTTGCCAGATCACTCATGGAAGGTTCTGGTTCCCTTCTGGCCGAATTTTCCAGAAGACTTCTGCATGATTTGTGGAAGGTTATTTTTATGGGAGATGAACCACCAGTGACAAGCACCCTTCGTGGAAAAATGTCGAATAGGTTACACATGTATCGCACTAACAAGGAACTCACGAAAACTTGGGAAGATTTGCTAAAGGAAGCGAAACTGTTTTCTTTATTTTCTGTGGAGATACAAATGTTTATGCTGCAGCATATTGTGGATTTTACGGTAAAGTTGGTTGTAGAGGAAGGAAACAAGCATAAGATTACCCCAGAAGATACAAGAAATTCAAAAATGAAAATGTAGCGAGTGTTTTCCTAAAGTGCCTTAGTGAAATGTCGATTTCTGGAAGCGGTAGATCTTTCCTTGAATACAGCAAAGAGTGGATAAAAAACAGAACAGAGGAGGCCTTTTTGTTGTCAATGATAGAAGTGCTTTTTACGTGACCCGCCATGCGGGATACAAAACGTCACGGCCAAACGGCACTACCGAACCATCCCATACTGACAAACGAAACTCAGGTCAATGATAGAAGTAAGAAATCGTTCAACACGAAGAAACTTTTCATACTGAGGAACAAAAATTTTCCAAGCACTTTGAAGGAAACTCTCTTAGGATGCAATCAAGTACATAAGCAGTGGGATGATCTAGTTGTAGAAAGCTTGAACTCTGATGAAAGTAGACAACTTTTGCACGAAATTCTTAACTACTGGGTGAAACTAAAGTAAATGTTTTTTTTTAAACGTATATGGAGATCAGGAAGATAAACAGTAAGAAAACTGGCAAGAAGGGTGAGAAAGCGTTGAGAAAGCGTTCAGTAAAAACATTAGCAACGTAAACTTAAAGAGTTGTACATAGCTTCATTTTGTTTTATGATCTTGTAATATTTTTTTACTGTTGTATACGTGCTCGAGTGTGCGTGCGTGAGTATGTGTTTTAAATTTGTTCTTTACTTTGGTTTTGTCTTTCCGGTGTACCCGTATATGAGTTTAGTCGATATTAAGAACGTTTTCAAGCAAGAAGTGATATCCGGTGTAAAACCAACGTTTTAATGTCAGTTCTGCTTTTATTAATATAACATTGAATATTTTGTTATTGTTGTCAACATGATTATTTATTCTGTATGATTTGTATTTGTATTTATTATTCAATAATTTACTGATTCATTAATCGGTTTCCTGGTTGTTTAATTGCAAACGTTTTTATTTGTTTACCAGACAGACAGATTGTATCAGATGATACAGATAATAACAGATCACAGTATAATACACGAAGTGTCTCATTACATTTGCGTTGAATAATCTTTGGATTACTGAGTTGAGGAATATGGAATTAACAAACTTTCATAGATTTACAGCTGTCTATTACCTTGTTTCTTTAACATCAAGTGTGATTTAAAATCCTCATCTTTCAGGGGTGAGGGAGTGTCGGATATAAGCGGGGCGATGGCGATTGACCCTAACGAGCGCTAAAAATGCCCTTGAAAGCACTATTCCGAGGGCGAAAAACGGAGGCTAGGGTGTTTTAGCCCCCCAGTAAAAAGTGTGGGCTTTTTGTGGGCTTCAAGTATGTTTCTGCCCCCACTTTCTCTATCAATACCTGTGCAGCCAAGTAGACTCACATTTGAGCTGATGGAGTGAGGTTGATGTGCTCATGTCTTAACTTGTAACTCTCCAGATCAGTGACATCAGGTTGCGCATGGAGGCGGACCATGCAGGACGGCGTTCCCCGGATGAAATTTGGAGTAAGTTAGAGTTGTTAGGTGTGGGGGGTTTGTGGGGTCGTTAAATAAAATGGGTTGGTGGGGGTTTTTCTGTTTGTTGTTGGCTTTTTGGGGCTGGTTTGTAGTGATTTGTATGTGGGTTAGTGAGAGATTTCTGTTTGTTTTGGGGGTTGTTACACAGACTGGGATTGTTTTTTTGACCTTTGGTCCGTGTCCGTTCTCTTTGCACGTAAAAAGCACACCGCCTCCATGCGCAACCTGATGTCACTTTACACGAGGGGGACCACATCCTCTGCCCTCCAGGCGTCCCAATCGAAAACTAGGCGGCATCTGCTGTTCCAGATGTATCTCCTGATGACAGCGGCAAACAACAACAGCAGATCCTTAACCCAGGTTGGGCACACAGGGGGCAACAAACCATACAAAACAAAATCACTACTAATGGCCCACTGTGTGCAACCAATAACACCAATAACGAAGGCGTGAAACCATTCCCACACCAACCGGACAAAGGGACACTCCAACAAAAGGTGTTGCATAGTCTCGATGGCTTTACAGCCCACACGGGGACAAATCCAATCACCTAATCGCCACCTGACTAGGCGAAAATGGTTAGTGATGAGGACCCCATGTGCAATCCTCCACGCCAAGTCCCGGAGACGGCTATCTAGTGACTTACAACACACAGACCGCCACACATCTGGAGAGATGGCGGTCCGGCAAGCCGACGGGCACACAGGCGCGAGCATTGAACGAAACAATGGTAGGTATAACACAGAGGGGGCCACGTTCAGCAGAACATGTGGCCTCACCCTCTTCTGAGTATAGACCCCAGAAGGGCGTGTCGCCTTTGGCCGGTTATTGGAAAAGGATCCGGGCCAGTGGTGGCGAAAAAGAAACCCACCCCAGTACCTAACCAAAAAAGCAAAGGGAAACGAAGGATTTTCAAAAGCAACAAAAACACCTTTCAAGAGGAGAAAGCGCAGTTTAGATGGTAGGTGAACCAAACCAAGCCCGCCGCTCAAAGGGGTCTTATACAGAACGGTCCTTTTGACAAGGTTTGGTTTGCGCTTTCCCCAAATGAAATAAAAAATGATCCTCTCCAGTCGCACCAAGGCATGATCCGGTGCGGCGATCACCGTACCAGGATACCATTGGAGGCGGACCATGCACGGCTTCCCGACACTGCCTTTCGTAGACGCTGGCGCAAGCCTGTCGTCTACTATCGGGACGGCGTTCCCCGGATGAAATTTGGAGTGAGTTAGTTGCTAGGTGTGGGGGTTGTGTGGTCGTTACATAATATAGGTTGTTTTTTTTTCTGCTTGTGGTTTGGGGTTGGCTTTTTGGGGCCTGTTTGTAGTGTTTTATTTCTTTTGCTTCTGTTGGCCTTTGGGTCCGTGTCCTTTTCGCGTCACGTTAAACGCTGCGTTAGTGAGAGATTTGTGGCTTTCAGTTGTTGTTTTACAGACTAGGATTGTTGTTTGGTTCTGTTGACCTTTGGTCCGTGTCCGTTTTCTTAGCACGTACAAAGCACTTGTACACAAAGCGGAGACCTGGTGATGCAACATTTAGTTGTTGGTCCCATTCTTGCAGGACTATCAGGTGTGACAAGCGGATTTCTTTCCCCTGTTAAGGCATAGTCCGTTAAGGCATAGCTGTCGAATACCCCGCGTTATTGTAACTTAACAAAATTAGGTGCTACGGGCTACGAGGTGAAAGGTAACTTAACGAAATTAGGTGCTACGGGCTACGAGGTGAAAGGGGATAAGCGATAAATGGCGCTAATTTATTTACGGATAGGCTTAAGTTCCACAGTGCCTTGTTATAAATTAATTTTACGTTTATTTACGGATAGGCTTAAGTTCCACAGTGCATTCTTATAAATTAACAGTGCATTCTTATAAATGAAGTTACGTATGCGAAATGAGTTTCATTCGGCGTAATTTTTATCTTCATTTTAACATATATGGAAATGATCTTTATTTTCGCGTCATTTTTATCTTCATTTGAAGACTTTTTAAATTATACGCCTATATGAAAATTATCTTTATTTCAAACAAAAAAACCGTGTACGGAACGCCAACCCCAAACCCAAAAAAAAGTGTACGGCGTTGTATATATAGATATATACTTCGATTCTAGCAGGATCTTCTTTAATGACAAGTAACAATAACAGAAGGGACAAAAACACGCACAAAATACAGATAAGCTGAAAGAAACCAACAGGGGAAGAGGAGAGGGAATAAACTGAAGAAGGACAAAGACAGAAAGGTGTGGAGAAAAAAGGGTGGAAGAGAGCTGGATATATTCATTTTCACAATATTATATTCCTATATGGATATTCAATTCATATATGAACATTTTTATCTTACTGTCCCTATACTGCCCTCCCCCTAATACATTTTTTGTTTGTGTGTGTGTCGTTCTGAGATATTTTAAGTCAACATTTGTATGTGTAAAATTCTTGGTACGCTGTAATAAAATAATCAATTCATATATGAATTTGTTTTGGCTTTACCCCCAAACCCACCAGTTTTTTAAAATAAATTTAAGCTAAATTAAAAATTTAAGGGGGCTTTTCATATGAACACACAAACATTAAAAACTACAACAAATAAATAGTTTCATTAATTGTTTTCCACCAGCCGACATCTTCAAAAAGCCTATCAAAGTTTAGGAATTAAGGTAAATCGAATAAAGTTTCCGGTCTTTTCACCAGTCCGCGTCCGTAGTTTTGCTTCCCTTTAGAGTCGGCATTCTACGAACCAAAGTATAAGAGAGGTCTATTCAACAATTTGCACAGGTGTAATTTAGTCGTATAAAATAAAAATTACTATCATATGGATGAAATTTGTTTCTTATTAGGATTAAATCTGTTTCTTATTAATGGCTACTAAAAGGAAAATAGATCAATCTGTTCAACATGGAACTTCTGCCAGTGATTTCAAAATTGGAATAACACAAACTGAGTCTGTGGAAAGTTCGTACAATCGTTCAGATAAAGACAACTTTTTCTCTTATGATTCGTTGAAAGATAATGTTTTTTGTAATAAAGAAGCATTATTGGCATGGCGTACGGAACATCATTTAATTGCTACAAAGAGGAACTGTCCTACTTGTGACTCTCCAATGAAGTTAACTTCATGTGTTCATCGAAAGGATGGCTTGCGATGGGAATGTAGAAATTATTGAAATAAAAAACATCGTACCGAAAGAAGCATTAGAAAAAGAAAGTTGGTTTGACAATTCCAATTTGTCTTTACAAGAAACTTTGACTTATTGGTGGTGTGAAGGCTTAACGGAAGCTCAAATATCTCGTCAATTAGGTCTAGGCAGCCATACAATTGTAGACTGCGACATGTTTTGTAGGGAAACCTGTGAGGTTACCCTCGAAAATGAAATTTGAAGAAATAAAATTGGAGGCCCCGGCAAAATTGTTGAAATAGACGAATCAAAGATTGGAAAACGCAAGTACTACAAAGGACACAGAGTTGAAGGTCAGTGGGTATTTGGTGGAATAGTACACTGAAAAGGGGTCAGTGATAATTTCTGATTGTTGGAAGGGATACATTAACCTATCCAAGCATGGTTATGAACATAAAACTGTCAACCATTCCGAAGAGTTTGTAAACAAAGAAGGATTTCACACCAACAAAATAGAGGGCCACTGGCGCCAAATGAAGAGTCACCTTCCTACTCATGGCCGAAAGAAGTATCACTACTCCTCCTACCTAGCTGAATTTATCTACCGATATAAGCACAAGAATGGTGACATCTTTTCAGCTTTCATTAAGGACGTTGCAAAGCTGTATAATCCTGATCTTTAGCTAAGTTTAATTTTTTTAAATTTCCTTACTATGATGCCATGATAACATATTAAAAACATTATCAAATAATTCGTCATTCAATTTATACCATTACCGATTCGTCATTCAAAATCATCAAAATATCCAACATTGACGACAATATTTCTGACTTACTTTCAAAGAACTTGAGTTCACAGCATACAGGTTTATTTTGGTAATCACATTTCCATTCACACCTGTATAGCCAACACACAAAACTAAGTCAGTACAATCTCTTCTTCAGTTCAAGCGATATAAGCCGCTACTTAAACAGGAAATAAGCAAGTGTATTTACAACCGCACACAACACAAAGGAGAACAAGTCAAACATTACTTGTACAATTATAAGCGTGGTTCTCTTCTCAAATTAACGCTCATTTTAGTTAAAACATCTTCGATATCAGAGCAAACTAAAACTAAGGAAAATATAATCTATGATATAGTAGTCAATATGCCTTTAACGAAAGCTTCGAAAGTTTCACGTCAAAATCCGAGGACGTGGTCCATGTTGCATCGACGCCTGACAGAGGTTGAATTTGATTTGAAGAAAATTTTTTCCGAAACGGTTGAAAATTTTTTGGAATTGTTAGCGAAGTCCGTAAGCACTTCAATAGGATATGTTGTGACGTCATTGGTAGTTGCAACGGCTTTCACCTTAGCCACACATACCCCGTTGGATATCGCCCGCTATACACTATATACACTTATATGCATTGTACATTGTACATTCGAAAAAAGGGGGAAAATGTCTAAGTCCAATAATCTTAACAATTCTATAATAGCGCCATCTGTAAAGCACATTATAAGACTGCGTTGGCCGTTGTTCGTCTCTGTGAAAACCACAATCTCGGATCCAGCGGGGTATTCTGCAGCTACTCCACTGTTAACGTAGAACAAAAAGCAATTAATGTGGTTTTTAGGGGGAAATTTGCCACTTGGCAGGCATTCCTGGAGGCGGTGAAGTCTGAATGCGATTTTCGCCGTTTATCTGGGGCTGCCTTTTTTGGACGCTGGTGTGCTGGGGAGGGGTTTTTCGTTTCGCTGCGTGCGGGTCGTCCTTTTGTAGTTTTTTGAATGTTTGAGTTGGGGGTTGGGCGTTTTGTCTCTGCAGGTCGGCGGGCGTATGTTTTTTTTTGGGCTCGCTTGACCTGAGTTTCGTTTGTCAGTATGGGATGGTTCGGTAGTGCCGTTTGGCCGTGACGTTTTGTATCCCGCATGGCGGGTCACGTAAAAAGCACAAAAAGCAATTGAATGTAAGGGCTTTTACTCATCTACGAAAGTTGTGTGGGTTTGTCTCTGCAGGTCGGTGGGCATATTTATTTTTTGGGCTCGCTTGACCTGAGTTTCGTTTATCAGAATGGGATGATTCGGTAGTGCCGTTTGGCCGTGACGTTTTGGATCCCGCATGGCGGGTCACGTGAAAAGCACGAAAGCATGACTTTAGGAATCAATGATAAACACTATGGAAGCACTGAGGTCTTTCAATTTGGTTGAAAAAATTGTAAACTGCCAATAGTCCTTTAGCAAGACAATTTATCACCTGTCATGATCCTAAATGGATTGTCTGTGAAGTAAGTCAAGCATTCACTACTTTCATGAATGTTGAAAAACTCTATTTCTGTGTGCTTTTTACGTGCAAAGAAAACGGACACGGACCAAAGGTCAACAAAACCAAAAACAATCCCAGTCTGTTAAACAACCACCATAATCCAACCGAAAACCCACAAACAGAAACCTCTGACCAACCCAAAAACGTATACAATGCAGCGTTCAACGTAACGTGAAAAGGACAGGAACCAAAACAACAAAGCTCTACAAACCAGCCCCAAAAAGCCAACTCCAAACCAGAAACAGAACCCCCCAACCCATATTATGTAACGACCACACGACCCCCCCCCCCACACCTAACAAGTAACTCACTCCAATACTCATCCGGGGTACGCCGTCCCGATAGTAGACGACAGGCTTGCGCATTACCTGCGAAGTTTTCCCAATATGGGTCTTTTCAGGCCCCTGGCAGTGTTGCCCCTTTTCCTACGAGGTAGCAGAGTTCTTAGCTCCTCGTGAACCTTGCTCGAGTGGACCTCCCTGTCAGGAACAGGAGGTCCACTAACGAGCATCGTGTCCGGTATAGCAGAAGCGGCTGCGGGTAGGGTGGAAGGGCCACTCGAGTCAATGAGATCAGTGGCCTGTTTCGTCTCGTCAAACCAATCGGAGGACTCCTTAGCCACAACTGATAAAGCTGTAGTGCAGTCCTCCATTGGCGAGTCAGAATCTGGGCCACTTAATGTCTCTTGGGCCGGTTGACTCGGGGCCCGACTAGTGTCACCGATAGCAGGCGTAGCTACCGGTCAACCAGTACAAGCGGCATCCTGCGCCGCATGCCACTCCGCTAGTACCATCTCCGCCGTTTTGTCCTGCTCTGCCTCAGTGGGCAGGCTGGCAGTCTCGGCAAGTTCGATCAGGGGAGAGGTCGGACACGAAAGGGGGAACAAAGCCTCAACCGGGGCGCTAGTGTCGGACACTGGGGCGATGACAGGAGCATCAGGTGGTACGGTGTCAGAGGCCGGGACAGGGACCGCTTCAATCACGCCCGTAGCCGCTCTCGCGGCGTATGAGCGGTCTGGGCATAAACGGGCGAGATGGCCCGTTTTCCCACACGAGTTGCAAACGATATCCCCTTTACACTCGGCCAGGGTATGCCCAACCTGTAAACAGCGGCTGCACCGCTTGTTCGGGCACAACCTGGCCTCATGCCCTTCCAGCCCACACCTCCAGCAAGTGCGAGGCTGGCCCGGGTATGCAATGTGGGCCCTGTGCCCATTAGCCCACAAGGTACAGGGGATATCGGACTTGAGTTCGATTCTACTGTCCAGAGGGAGATGGAGGACTGTCACCCACACCGAACTGTCATACGGTGTGACCTTTAGTCCCTCAACTCCCTCCAACACATGGACACCTCGGACGCGGGCAGCCTCCGAGGTGAACCGAACATCAAAAAGATTCATACCCCGGAGAGGTTTACGCTGAAGCGCGTCAACCTCTCCAGGGACCTTTAAACCAACAGAACGCAAAACTGAAAAAAAACTTGTCCGGGGACGACCTTAGCCTCCCCCGAAAAAGTCAACAATACGATTTTGCTGTCACGGCGAGCCGCCATGGCAGCTAGGGGTGTGGCAAAGCCACGCACCTATACGAAAAACAAAACAACGAAAAGAAACCCAAAACACCTAAACTACACTAAACAAACTAATGAAAGGCCAACGTAAAAACACAAAAAGAGTGTGGTCAACGAAAAGTCGAGATAAACGGAAATATCGCTCTCTCCAACCGCACCAGGACGCGACGCGGAAATGGGTTCTCGGCCTTTTGGCTAAGATCATGTGTAGTATCTGTTCCCTTTCGAGGGGAATGGTGATGCACACCCGACGATGATCACACAGTCACAGTCCCGATGTAAGGGGACTGGGGCTGAGAGCGGATCAGTCGTTTGGTAGTTTGGTTTTCGTGCCCAGGTTCTTTCCTGGGTGACTTTTTCTTAAAAAGTACCACTGCGAAGGCCCTTTGTCTTGTTCGGATTCAATTTCGCCCGGTAGCTCTCTCACAGATAGATAAATCCTCCGAGAGGAGCCCAGACTCGAAACAACACACGTGACGTCATCTGCATACTGAACGCATTTCACTTTGACACCCCCTGGCACAACGAATGGAACAAGTCGGGAGAGGGACTCGCTAAACAAATCAATAAGGCCGGCTTCAATGTTTGACATACTTTTTACCTGATTTCGAAACCCTTGCGGAACTCTGCCTCGCCAAATATCTGACAGTTTAGCTTCCATAGGCCCCGACCGATCGGGAAAATGGAAGGCAAAACAAAACCGTGCTACAACAGTGTAATGGTCAGAGAGCGGACAGCTCAGTGTCACCATGGCTCTTTTACCGAAAGGAGAGAAACCACCCTCCCCTAACACCTCCAACAAAGACAAAATTCAATTATCCCGCCGTAGCTCGCACTGCCAGCTTTACCCAATCACTGTTGGTTTTAAGTTACATCTACCCATAAAACACGGCCTTGCATCGTCTTTGATCTACTTTCATCGGTTCCGCCTTTTAACCGCGAGAAATTTGCACATTACATGCGCGAAAGAATTAAAACCTTATGAATATGCATGATGGAAGTTGAAAATTCATGTGCAGTTCTTACAGCGTCAGTAAACATCGTTGAAGTTGATGTACAGTTTGAGAGATATTTTGTCACTTTTACATGAAAAGGCGATTTCGTCGAGTTATCACATTACACGGATTTCGCGTATGACAAGTTCTGATGAAATATTAGGCTAATTTTTGCTGACTTTTTCGACGACCACATCGCTCATGACCTAACCCTTTGTTCATATACATAGGAAAAGGCCTACACTTCCTAGTAAACAACGTTACAACAGTGTCCGGGTATGTACGTTTTCTGAATTTGTTGCTGAACTTCGGTGTGCTGAATTTTTTTTTTCGGGTTGCCTACGCAAAAGTACGACTGTGTGTGGTTGCTAACTGCAATATTTACTCCTTGATCGTGTTAGTTGCGATTCTTTTCAATTTTTTATGGAGAGATTACAAACTAATATTTATGATTAGAGGCCTACGAAGAACGACTTTCGTGAATAATATATTACTATAGGCTAGCTCCATGGCCATAGTGTAGTAAATCAAGTCAAAGGCCTATGCTTTTAAATTCTGAGTTTTATTATTATCAATATTATGATTGATCATTGGGCTTCAGAAGCTGTAATGTTACGATACATTTGTTAACATTAAAAGGAAAACATGAGGTCCCATCATCCCAATAAATTCATCGTATTTAAACTGTAAGTTGTAACCTCAGGTTTAATGGACTTCAGGGAAATCAGAAAACAGTTAATTTAAAGTACATTTCAGAGAATGGGGTAATTTAAGAAAATTGTGAATTTCATTTTGTCAACACTGAAGTGATTGTCATGAAATACATATTGGCACATACAGTCAGATTTTTATAAATGTACATAGGCCTATTTAACTTTTTTACATGAGGTTAGTTGTTGTGTTTATTTGTTTTTGGAGGTTTAACAGCTCATTTCACATTCTGAGTCAAATGTTGCAGAATTATAAACATTGGTGCTACAAGAAATGAAGGATTACAAAAGGCATAAAGTTAGAATGAATTATGGCATTCCTGCAATGCTCTTATTCTGTGTTTTCTTTTCCCTTTCTGTAGTTATGGCTAGTGCCCACTTGGAACTTTAGAAGAGGCTGTCATTTTTGTGGTAGTGACAAAACCATTCCAAGTGATAGAGTTCCAAAGGAAAAAGATACTTTTCAGTCATGGATTTTGAAAGCCCTATCCGTAGATTTAAGCCTGGATACAAAAGGAGTGCATCCAGAATTTGTTCGTCAATGCTGTGCCTTGAAACTTCAAAGATGGAAGAAGAAAGACAATAAAAGTCAAAAGGCAGATCTTAACATTACTTTCAAGGATTATAAGGCTCGTTCAGAGAATTGTAGTTTTGCACGGAACATAGTGTATCGTCTGCTGGAGAACAAAGTGGGAGCACGGAGAAATCCACTATCATTCAAGATTGCATCTTGACCAACAGTAAGCAGTTTGGCTTGTTTTCTTGGATGGTTGGCAGTACATGCTTCAGTATTCAGGTAGATACCTATGGAACATGCCTCATGAAGCGCCTGTTTGTAAACCAAAGAAGTGAATGGAGACTGGACATATTAGGCCATGAGATCGACAAGGCTGTCTTCTGAAACATACGTGAACAAACTTTTGGCATGTGTTCGCGACGTTTCCATCTGCGAAGGAAATCAAGGTATCTTCACAGATGAAGAATATGATCAGCTGCAGAACCGGATTCAACTTCGCCCCGGTAGCTCTCTCAAAGATAGATAAATCCTGCGAGAGGGCACGAAAGGAGCCCAGACTCGAAACAACACGTGACGTCATCTGCATTTTGAACGCATTTCACTTTGGCACCCCCTGGCACAACGAATGGAACAAGTCTGGGACTCGCTAAACAAAACATAAAGTAATGGAGACAGAGGGCACCCCTGGCGCACCCCCCTCTCTACGTTAAAAACCTCCGAACAAAACCCATTTACAATAACAGAACTGAAACTTTCCTGATACAAAACAGAAATCCATTTACGAAAATTTTGGTGCAACTTAAATGTCTCCAATACATTCATTAAAACACCGCGATCCACCATGTCAAAGGCCTTCTGCTGGTCAAGAGAGACCAATGCACATGGCAGATCACGCTCAATAACAAAGTGCTTTTTACGTGACCCGCCATGCGGGATACAAAACGTCACGGCCAAACGGCACTACCGAACCATCCCATACTGACAAACGAAACTCAGGTCAAGCGAGCCCAAAAAACAAACGCCCGCCGACCTGCAGAGACCAAACGCCCAACCCCCCACTCAAACAATCAAAAAACTACAAAAGGACGACCCGCACGCAGCGAAACGAAAAACCCCTCCCCAGCACACCAGCGTCC
>KN883537.1:44564-65004 GCA_000934455.1 Apostichopus parvimensis | reverse complement strand
GACAGTTACCCATACGGAACGTTCGTATGGAGTAACTGTCAACCCATTGACACCACTCAGCAACGTGACACCCTTCTGCCGGGTCACGTCACTGGTAAAACGTAGATCGTACGTATTACGACCCTGGAGAGCTTGCAAGGCATCAACCTCTCCAGGCACAACAACACCCTTACTCTTCAAAATACTAAAAACTTGCAAGGTGAAGGTCAACTTAACAATTTTCGAATCACGGCGCGATGCCATGATACCGAAGGTGGCTAGGCCACAGAGGAGTAACAAAAAACAAACTAAAGACACGTTGGTTAAACTAAAAACGATATACGATAACTATTTAAGAAGTGGCGCACACACGAACACAAGCTACCACACCCGCCTGGCGGGAAGTATAGCACAGTACAGTAATAAAATAGCTGTGTCAGATGGAGAGCGAGCGAAAAACACGTCTGCACTCCACGAAAGCCAACTACAACTAACAAAGTCGGTCAAGTCGCGCATCAACCACAAGTTCTGCTGGATGCAATGACCCTTCACTGCACAAGTCTGGAGATCACCAACAAGATGCGGCATAGCCATGTGTGCTGGGTGGGCTCACCACTGGCTGCGTAGTGCAGTGTTTGGCCATCACGAAAACAAGTTGGAACTGTTTTTTCTCTGCGTTATGCTTGTATGCTACACTCGTTGTTATAAAAATTGAAGTACAGCAATAGATTCCTTGGAATGTGTAGTGTATGACTCCTAATTCAGAATCGTACATCAATGGGCATGTAGCTACCATATATGGTGAAGGCATGTCCATACATTGAGTGAAGCACTCAAGGAGAATGCATTTCTTACAGGGGTGTTTATAAGAAATGAAGCAGCTGATTTCTGTGTGTGCACTGAATGGGAAAAGTACTAGAGTTCAAGCGCTGTATTAAAACTACTCAAATACATAATTTTATTTAAAATATTTCTAGGAGGGTTAATAAATTAAAACTTAACATATTTTGAAATGCCTTCGTTTGTTCATAAATTAGATGTGAAGTTTACCTACAAAATAGACGTTTGTAAATTGTGCACGAAATGTGTGTGTGGCAGGTTTGTACAGCATGGCTTGTGCTATGCCTACTAATAGACCAATGAAACATGTGTTTTTGGGGTGATCTAGACGGGTTGGCAGATTTTGCCCACACATATGGTTTATGCACACCATTTTACAAGAAGTAATGTTCTCCTGTAGATTTTTGTACAGGGAGAAATGTGTCAGCTACATCTACTAACTTTGTTAGCATCTCCGTGTAGGTCAACTAAATTCAGTACAAGCAGCCTATTGTTTTGTTTCAGTCAGAGGTCATTTGGGGTATATACGATCCAAATTGCAAAACCTTGTACATAGCCAGTATTTTGTGCATCCTGGCTATAGCCTATAGTGTCACATTCATAGAAGATTATTCATAGTTCATCTTTCAACCCTGAATGCAGTTTGTATTCTGGTTCACTGTAGATATCCCAAGAGTAACTCAGAATGACCTGTTGCCTCTGCTTATTTCCAGTACTGAAGCAGCCTCCTAGTTGCTGTGAAGTAAATGTTGATTGTTTCCCAAAATTGAGAATCCCAATAAACGAGTAACCTTTACAATAAATTCGGCCTGAGGGCTGGATTGTTTTGAAAGAGTACAGACACTGCTGTCAGCAAGTTCATGTTTAATAACAGCTTGTACTTGCAATGCATCTTGATATCCAGTTTGCACAGTTTTACATGTGACAGTCAAATAATTGGTCAGTTTAATCTCCATTGCAACATCTGGTCACACCTATTGATGGAAAGATATGAAAAATTTTCAACATTATCATCACAAAATCGATGAATGTTATATATGTTGTAAGCATAAAAGGAAATGATGAATACTTGCAACTGGCACACTTGATAAGTAGTATGTATGGTGTTGGCCTGTTTGTCATTTAGTAGAAGACTTGTAGACAGGAAACCTTAACAGGCTGACGTGAGCTCATCTGCAAACTTAGAAATTAGCTACTTCTCGGTGAAGAAATTATCCCTTTTTTTCATACAAGTCAAAGCTGTAAACTTGGTAGTTACACTTTGTATTGTATTCATTGGGATGAAAGGTCATTTGGGGTCTGAAAGCGTTGTACACACGATATCTTCTTGAACTGTTCACCTTTGGTCCGTTTTCTTTGCACGTAAAAAGCACACACGATATCTTCTTCAACTTTAAACTTGTTTTTCCGTTCAGGTCAAAAGTCATGAAGCCAACTGAAGACAAAGTCAAAATACTATGTAAACATGATATTTCAATAGAGAAATGTTGCTTAAACATCACCTTGGTATGTGGGTATCAATTGGTTAGTTGACTCCATGAAATACTATTGACAATGTGTGATCAGTACAGCGTTGTACATTTAAGTTCTCATCTATGCCAGTAACCTAGAACTTTGTTCAATCTTGTACTCAAAGTTGCATCTTATATGGCAAAGAATCACTAAGCATTTGCCTTTTTTCTTGAATTCTGGCTTAGATGCAACGACAGTAATACCCATCGGTTGTGAGAATCTAATTGGTTGGTAGGGTGTTTGGGTTGAAACAGCCAAATTCAGGACACCCCCAAACTGTTCGAACTACACCTGAAGCGAGGAGGAGATGAATGGGTCTCATAGTTGCATTAAGTGAACTTGTAAGTGAAATTTTGGTTTTTCATGGGGTATAAGCTTATTTAACCTTTAAGTACCTTCATGGGGGTAAGTTCAAGTAAAGCACTTTTCAAACGCGGAGAACGTGTTATCAAATAGGCCTTAAATTTGGACAGCATTGCTGTTAGCCTATTATAATAGAACAACTAATCTCACATAATCCACCGCCTAGTAGCAGTCCAATGAGAGCTTTCATTCACTAAAACACAAGTCAAGCGTTGTAAACCAAGCAAGTTTGTCTTTTTACTCTATGAATGATTTTACGAAGAGTCAAATGAAGACCTCATCCTTAGCTGTGAGGAAACGCACATAGTTGGGTGGGGAGCATTTTATTGCTATACTATGTGCCTTGCTTGAGGGGAGGCTTACAGTGAGCGGGGATTATTACAGCATTGTACTGATTTCACAGTAAAATGGTTCGGTCATTTCTGAGTGCAATTTAAACCTAAACTTCAATATCATATAGCACTTCATAAAGTAATACTTGTTAACCCCCAATTTCAGATTGATACAGAAGTCATGAAACTGACGGACAAAAACCTTATTTGACATGATATGGAGACCGCCTTGCTGTCTTGGACTTTAGGCAAATCAGCAGACAAACGCAAAACAGATCCATTGATGCGTCTTCAGAAGGGGCTAAGACGTAGACATGAAAGAAAGAAAAAGCTCGGGAGCAGAATCAGATGATGATAGACCGATTCGTAGCCAGAACAAACTAACTGGTAACGCAAATGCTAGCAAAGTGAGGCGCAAAATTTAAATTGGATGGTTACCTTACACCGATTGCTAATGTAAATCTGTGAGAGCTAAAAATGTTGTCAGGGGCGGACCCCCCCCCCCCGACGGACTGAAATGGACTGCTGGCGCCCTTTTTAGCAGTTTTTACTTATTTTATTGCGCTCTCATCTACCTGTTGAAATTGTTGGTGTCATTTTCTGAAAAAATGCTCAAACGGCGGTCTTTATTTTATCGGCACTTCCGTTGTACGAAACTATTTCCAAGAACTGTACGGAGTTTTCGATCCATTTTTAGACGATACGCCACGCGCAGTGGCTGAAATAGTAATAAACACAAAATTTTAAGTCGGCATGCAGTTATACGCGCTCCATGATCAGTGTGCTGATAAGTGCAGTATGTTATTTATTAGTTGAAAATCCAAAACAAACGCCAGTTCGATGAGATGGCTACTGACACCATATGAAATGATGGCAGATATAACTTCAAAACCAACACTTTCTTTGACACTTTGGATGTTTTTTCTAGCAAGCTCTGAACACGCTTCACTGACTTCAACAAGGTAGTGTGTAAGGTTTAATGTTCTCGATCCTCATATTGATATTGACATTTTGATATTGACATTAGTGAGGTGCTAGATGAATTCGTTTCTTTCAAAACGGTAATTAAGGTTATGTTATGGGTATGATTAGCGTTGCCCTACCCAAAATTTTGTTGTTTGTTTTGGCGTTCAATAGCGCGTATAGTGGGCGGAGCCCCAGCTATTGAATTACATGTGCCTTAACGTTACGACAAGCAAAACTAAACTGTTTTTCCTCTCTCTGTCTCACAGGTAAGGTGATGCTTAATTCCCTTTCATGTGAATATGAAAGTATTACTAGGTTGTTGATTAAATATTTGTCGTTATTAAAAGTGTTTCATTTTCACGGATGGTCTAGATTTGCCATCGATACAAGATTGTTAATATTCGTTATAAACGAGACCGTCAGGTTAGCATGTAGGATATGTCTGTGTTATCTTAGGCCTACGTATATTCGCATAACAATTGTTTGTCGTTAAAGTTCAATTAGTGGTACAAAATCATAATTTACACGAGTCATATCAGTACAAAAGTGATTTATTTGTTGATGTTGTTAATAATAGTATATCATATCTATCAGGATGCCGTAGATGTGACATTTTAGGTACCTTCTCTGTACGTAATGTTGCTCAGTGACCTAACGTTATGAATGGGCTATAGCGTGTACATTGGGTCGTTAGAACTATCATGAGGGGTGACGTCATTGCTTACTAACAAGAGTAGGGGATTCCCCGAGATGATCCAGATAGAAGTATAGAAGTATTTACAGCCTTCCAGATTGATTGTATTGTTGTGTATTGAATTATTAGAAAGATTGAGCAGGTTTCAGTTTATTATTTGAAGAACAAGAAGTAGCCTTTGTTTATATGAAAATCCATTCAGATGCCTTATCCAAATATGCAGTTAGGTTTCAAGTGAGACTGCATAGTTATTGTTTGATTATATCAGTGATTGAATTACATGTGCCTTAACGTTACGACAAGCAAAACTAAACTGTTTTTCCTCTCTCTGTCTCACAGTTTTAAGGTAACTTGGTGGGCTGGTGCTTGGGCCCCTGCTGCCATTGGGATTGAGAGATCCGGGTCTTAACAGTTAGAACCAATGGCAACGAGGAATGTTGTCAGTTTCATTATTTGCAAATGATATGTATTAAACGTTCCCGAATCTTTCGATATTGTGCTTTTTACGTGACCCGCCCTGCTGGATCCAAAACGTCACGGCCAAACGGCACTACCCAACCATCCCATTCTTACAAAGAAAGTCAAGCGAGCCAAAAAAAAAAAAATACGCCCACCGACCTGCAGAGACAAACCCCCAACCACCCACTGAAACATTCAAAAAACCACAAAAGGACGACCAGCACGCAGCGAAACGAAACACCCCTCCCCAGCAGCACACCAGCCCCAGATAAACGGCGAATGTAACACTTCACCGCCTCCAGGACTGCCTGCCAACTGGCATCTTTCCCCCTAAAAACCACATCACATCTTTTCCTCCAAATTTGTTTTCTTCAGAATAGAACAAACACAAATAATACGGTGCAACACAGCAACAGAACAAACTGGAGGATCTAACCCGTATAAAACAAAGCCCTGTCCTACCGACCATTAACGGTCTCCCGTTACACGGTCGGTCCAGGTCTGGAACCACTCCCATGAGTTTAAAACAATGCAGCAATGCCAAAAGACATGAGCGGTACTTTTTAAGCTGTCACAGCCGGTCCTTGGGCACAGTCCATCACCCAATGGTACATTTTTAGATTGGTCACCAAGGCACCGTGTGCAATTCTCCAGGCAAGATCACGGAGCCTGCAACCATTCAGCCTTGAATGCACCGAACGCCATACTTCGGCATAATCATGTCCCTGTACAAAAATTGCATTCGAGGCACTATCCCGCAAGGAACTGAACGAGGGCTGGCCGTGACAGGTCAAGAGGGGCAACTCAATTAGAGCGGAGCAAACGCCGGGACCCATCGACACAAGTGCAACCCGCCCGAAAAACGTACAAAATATGAACAAGGCAACCCTGGGTCAGTTACCGCTACAAAGAAATGCTTAAATAACAAAAAGGTTAATTTACTTCCCAGATGAACCTAACCCCCCCCCCCCCCCCATCTCCAGTTTTTGGTACATTACCGCCCTCTTGACAAGCTCTGTACCACCCGACCAAATGAACGAAAATATCGTGTGCTTTTACGTGCAAAGAAAACGGGCAACAGAACCAAAAACAATCCCAGTCTCAGAGATGCCAACATTTGATTATTGGCTGGAGGAACACTATCTAAGCTGAGCGCCACCGTCGGTTGGCGCGTAGCGTAGCCAAAAAATTTGGGCCACAATTGCCTCCCAGATTGCAGGAAATGGCCCTTCCAAGGCCTTTTAAGTTGCATCTGGAATCAGGATATTTTATGTACAGATATGGTGACTGTATAGATTTGTGGTCTGGATGAGATTTGAAATAAGAGTGCTAAGATATCAAATGGTGCTATATTTTATTTTTTCTATTTTCTTTAATATTGGGAATGTCAAGTGATCTGGTGGGGCCACACGTACACATTCAGCATTAACATTGTTTTGGGAGAAGAGACTTTACACATGGCTTTGTAAACATCACACAAATCAATGGGTTATATTAAAATATTGAAAAACATTATTTCAGGCTTACAGGCATTATAAACATTGTCTACCTCCAGTGCTTTTCCTCAGTTTTTCATACGTGGCTTTCTTAGCCTTTGAAAGAAAGTTTGAAGAGTACTGTTGTTGATGACAAACGGCCTGTTTTGTCATCATAAACTGTTTATGCACCATTAAATTGCTTATTGTCCTTGAGCTTAAATTTGGTCTCATTGATGTTGCATTTTTTGTTACATGGCTAAAAATTCGTTCAGTCAGCATTTGAGTGGAACATGGTGGTGACTCCCTGCATGATATATGCTAATTTAGGGAATCTTAGTTGCTCATTTTCATCCCTTAATAAACCAATTTGATTCCACTGTTCATCACTCCTTTGCTTGTTAAGGACAGACTGAGGGAATCCAAACACTTGATAGTTATTGAATTCTCTTGGCAATATATCCATGTCATCCTTTGGAAGAGAGAAACAGCTGAATCGGTTAGTGAAATACCTTACAGACTCAAAAGAAATAGCCATTTATCTGGCAATATTTGCTGCCTGGGCATGATATAACAATGGGTCGTTGTATGGGAATTTACTTATCATGTAGGATGTTGCTTTTATGTAGTAGTTTCTAACTGATTTGTAGAAACGTGTTGCTTTCATTGTTGGGTCTTCTTTCTGATTTTCTAAGTTGTGAAATGGAATGTCTGTCAGGTTATGAAAGCTCTTAATAACAGATGGCTTTACAAAGTTTGTAAGAATATTTAATAATTGCTCTTGCAGTGTTGGAAGTAATTTGTGGATAAGTGGTTCATCACTTTGGAGTAAAATATTTGTTTTGTCAAACAATGGCAAAACAGCATCGAGAAATAGCATATTAAGGTAAGTCTTCTCATCATGTAAATGTCTGGAAGCTCTAAAAACACGCCCATCTCCTTCAGGAAGCACATTAGTGATATCTTTCTCCTTCATAGTTTTATGTGTTTTGCTTAATTCTGCCTGTTTAAACAAATACCCAGCAATGTCAAACTGTTTCTCTTTCGGAGGCTGCTTGTCAGAATTCTCAGCATGTTTGTCTTGTTTCTTTCTGTCTGCCTGACTTTTAGCAGAACCAGAGTCCTCCGAAGGCAGTGGCCTTATCATCTTTGAAGAGTCGAGATCCCCTTTGTTTAGATCTTGCCAAAGATCCTTTCTCTTTAGGTTTAGCTCCTACAAAAGGCTGTGTCTTTGGATCATTCTTACTCTGATATTCCCACTGTGTTTTTCTTGCTGAAGTATCTGTGTGACCTTTTCACATAGTGAAATTCCCTTGTCTGTTTTACTACAGAAGTTTGCTTCTTTGGAATCTTCTTAGTCTCAGGTTCTCTGTGTTTCTGGTTTGATGGAGTTTTTGCTTGGCCTTTCACATGTTGAAGTCCAACCTCGTGAAGCTTTGCTACAGTGTGTTTCTTAGGATCCTTACTACTGCCATGTTTAGCCTTTGTACCACATGGCTTCTTCTTTTCTACCTCCATTTCAAAATATTTTTTCAAAGCATCCCACTGCTCAAGAACTCTTTTAATGCATAATGCTAGTAAAAGCCATCTGGTACTGATATCTTTCTGCACTCAAGTCCACACACAATTTGAAAAGCTTGTAGTTCTTGTTTCCTCTTTGCAGATTTGTCCAGATAATAGTAAATGTCTACTAAAAATTCTTCTACATTAATAAGAAGTTCTGCTGCAGCCTTTTCAGCTGTTAGATGCATGAGAGGACATGTACAGCCCTGGATGAATATGTCATTATTTGCCTGTAAATAAGATAAAGTTAATGTGTAAGTGCCTGTGTAACAATGTAGCTAAAGCAAAGCCTATGACATAACATACAATGTATCCTAAGGCTAGGACTATAGCTAGGCCTGGCAGTAAGATACTGTAGGCCTCGCTAGGCATGTACGATTAGCCTCACTGTTAGGGTCCTGAACATTGGGGCCCATGCGTGTATCCTCAACTTTGGCCTAGGCTACAAGTAGGCTTTGCTTGTTACACTGAACAGTAGGCACTAACACAGCGAAATTACACTTACAATTTCAACCTTAGCCTATAACTGTTAGGCTATGTACAGGAATTTAGGCCTAGTATCAGTACATGTTCTGTACATGTTTGGTAAATTGATTTTTTTTTCAAAATTTAACAACATATTGAATTAACAATGAAACCTAACTTATGTTTAGCTTTAATGACTTAAATTTGCCTAGAGTGGGACTACATGTAACCTTGGCCTAAGCTATTTTACATTATACACCCAAACTGTTAGGTCACCCTATGACGGTTTTTGTTTTATTGCACTATAGGCTAGGCCGATGACATATCGTGTCGATAGAGGAAATCAGCATGCTTGACAGCCCGCCAGTGCTGAGACATGACAACCATTAATTCTTCAGTTAGTTTCCCACATTCTGCTAGCTCAATAATCTGAACCAAGTCTAATGTTAGGCCTAATTACTTACCTTTTTATGAAAAGCAGCAACTCCTGATTTATGTCCAAGCATCACACTTGCATTGTCTGTGCCAAAGCAAATACAGTTACTCCATGAAATCTTATGTCCTTGCAAATTATCATGAAGAAGCTCAAAAATGTTCTTCCCCGTGCTCGATGTTCTGCATTCTTTCACTGACAACAGACAACATAACACTCTACCATCTGAAGAGTCAAAGTACTTTACGAGAACTGGATACAGTTTGTGGTCTGCATAATCATTGCTACCATCAGTTGCAAGTGAAAATGGGTTGTTTCTCAAATGTGTTACTATTTCAGTTATATTATCTTCTGAACTAACACCTATGATTGCAGTGGTTTTTGTCCGTGCACACCCATATTTCTTGGCAATTTGTGAATCAGGAAACATCCTACGTACTAATGGGCCAACATGATCTGCTACTGCAATTGGCAAATTATGTTCAACAACAAAGTCACTAAAAAGTACTTCTGCTTTTATCACTTGCTCTCCTTCAGAACTACGATCCGATGTAAAAAAGCGATGAATTCCTCCGGAATGTTCTTGCAATGACATCGCTATTTGGCTATGTTTAATGCTGCCTACATGCTTTACTATGTCATTAACACCACCATGACTGACACTAAAGTTTACTTTACATTTGGTACAGAGTGCGTGAAATTCGCCAATTTTCGACTGGACAATAAAAGGCCACCTCTTTGAATAATCTGCCTTGAATGTTTGCATTCGCCGAGGTTTTTTGCAAGGTTTTTTTTCTGCCATTATGTCGATCTACGTAGGCTAACGTTACAACGAACTTGTATCATTATATGTAGCAACTCCGGTTCGCGCAATTAACAATACATTCACTATTTGCATCAAAAGTATGACTAAGCCTAATATCATCGTACGCATACAGGTTTGGCATATAAATTTGCCTATAAGTTTCAGCCGTTTTTAAAAACAGCTTCCACAGTGGAGATAACGGTGCAGTATGTGTATAAACATGTGCATAAACATTTGAGCAAATACAATATGATTTTTTGCTTGCCGTGAATGACAGTTTAGGATATTTGTGGAAAAAAATTTCACGACATTTAATTTTATTTGAAAAGCAAAAGGTTGCATCGTGTGTTGTGGCAATATATAGCCTTGTAATGAATTCCTACGAATTCGGAATATTTGCGTGTTCAGCGGGACGTCGGAACACAGCTTAAAAAATCTGAACTGTTCCGCCAAAATCGGAACGGTTGGCATCTCTGCAGTCTGTAAAAACAACCACCAAAAACCCAACTGAAACCCACAAACACAAATCCGTCACCAACGCAGCTTTTAACGCGACGTGAAAAGGACAAGGACCTAAAGGACAAGAGAAGCAAAACAAAAAGACAGCACAAACCGGCCCAAAAAGCCAACCCCAAACCACAAACAGAAAAAAAACCCAACCCACATTATGTAACGACCACACAACCCCCACACTTAACAACTAACTTACTCCAAACCTCAAATGGGGAACACCGTCCCGATAGCAAACGACAGGCCTTTTGGGGGTACCCCTCATCCCATTCACATTAAGGGTGACGAGGGATAAGGTGCCCGGTGTCATTACCTTCGATGTTTTCCTGTCAGGAACAGGAGGTCCACTAGCGACCATCGTATCCGGTATAGCGGAAGCGACTGCTGGCAGGGTGGAAGGGCCGCTCGAGTCAATGAGATCAGTGACCTGTTTCGTCTCATCAAACCAATCGGAGGACTCCTTAGTAGTTGCGGCCTCCTAAGTAGTTGTAGTGCAGTCCTCCATTGGCGAGTCAGAATCTGAGCCACTCAATGTCTCTTGGGCCAGTTGACTCGGGGCCCGACTAGTATCACCGATAGCGGGCGCAGTTACCGGTGAACCAGTACAAGCGGCATCCTGCTCCGCATGCCACTCCGCTAGTACCTTCTCCGCTGTTTTGTCTAGCTCCGCCTCAGTGGGCAGGCTGGCAGTCTCGGCAACTTTGATCAGGGACGAGGTGGGACACGAAAGGGGGAACAAAGCCTCCACCGGGGCGCTAGTGTCGGACACTGGGGCGATGAAAGGAGCATCAGGTGGTACGGTGTCAGAGGCCGGGACGGGGACCGCTTCAACCACGCCCGTAGCCACTCTCGCGGCGTATGAGCGGTCTGGGCATAAACGGGCGAGATGGCCCGTTTTCCCACACGAGTTGCATACCTTGGTAGCTGGAGACACAGACCTACCATTCGGTGCATCGTGGTCGGATCAGAATATCAAAATTAATGGTATATGGTTCGACTACGATGCACCTTGTGATGTCACCTGGAACGAGAGGGCTGAGGTACTTGAGAGCAGGCTCAAAACATTTGGCACCCGCTGGCTTTCGATCCTAGGGAAAGTCACCGTAATTAATCGTTTTGTTTCGCACATTTTGTGGTACCCGGGCGCGGTGTATCCAATTCCGCGTCGCGTCCTGGTGCGGTTGGAGAGAGCGATATTTTCATTTATTTGGTCGGGTGGTACAGAGCTTGTCAAAAGGGCGGTAATGTACCAAAAACTGGAGAAGGGTGGGTTAGGGGTGGTTCATCTGGGAAGTAAATTGACCTTTTGGTTATTTAAGCAGTTCTTTGTAGCGGTAACTGACCCAGGGTTGCCTTGTTCATATTTTGTACGTTTTTGGGGCGGTTTGCACCTGCGTCGATGGGTCCCGGCGCTGTTTAGGCAACAGAGAACCGCATAGTAGTACTCCAAGCAGGGTGGTGCGTGTCATTTGCTCCGCTCTGATTGAGTTGCCCCCTGTTGACCTGTCACAGCCGGCCCTCGTTGACAGTTCGTTGCGGGATAGGGCCTTGAATGAAATGGCTGCAGGCTCCGTGATCTTGCATGGAGAATTGCACACGGTGCCTTGGTGAGCAACCGAAAAAGATATTTTATTGGCGATTGGGTGATGGACTGTGCCCAAGGACCGGCTGTGACAGCTTAGAGAGTACCGCTCATGTTTTTTGGCATTGTTGTTTTGTAGTAAACTTATGGGAGTGGTTCCAGACCTGGACCGACCGTGTTACGGGAGACCGTTCATGGTCGGTAGGGCAGGGCTTTATTTTATATGGGGTAGACCCTCCAGTTTGTTCGGTTGCGGTGTTGCACCGCATTATTTTTGTTTGCTCTATTGTAAAAAAACATGTTTGGCGGAATAGATGTAATGTGGTTTTTAGGGGGAAATTTGCCAGTTGGCAGGCAGTCCTGGAGGCGGTGAAGTCTGACATTCGCCTTCAAATTGAAGGAGATTTTCGCCGTTTATCTGGGGCTGCCTTTTTTGGACGCTGGTGTGCTGGGGAGGGGTTTTTCGTTTCGCTGCGTGCGGGTCGTCCTTTTGTAGTTTTTTGAATGTTTGAGTGGGGGGTTGGGCGTTTGTCTCTGCAGGTCGGCGGGCGTATGTTTTTTGGCTCGCTTGACCCGTTCGGTAGTGCCGTTTGGCCGTGACGTTTTGTATCCCGCATGGCGGGTCACGTAAAAAGCACATGAACAAATTCTAAAAATGGCTGGATGGACTGCCGACTAAATATCCGATCTTGTGAACAATCGAACATGTCCTGGTAAGTAAATACTTACTGCAAATGTTGAATAAATTAATATTAGAAAATTATTTTTAGAAATAATGAAATATTATAACTAAAGATGACATCATGGTAAAAGGGGAGTAACGGTAATAACAACAATATACCATAACACTCTCAAGATGCATGCTGCCTGTGCACACGCAGCAACGGTTTTCAATAGAGACAATGCTTACTGCGCTGTTCCATCAAGTGTCATTCCTCCCTCAAAATGATGTTGGGATTTTGACTATTGCTAGTATTTACTATAATTTCGACATTTTCATGATTACTTTTGTAAGTTTTTATGATTAAACATTAGTACATGCAATGGAATAAAATGTGTGTAAAAAAAGTATTGTTTAATGTAATTTACATAGTTTTCTCTGTTGCATGGAATTTGTATAAATATTTCATTCAAGTCATGTAAATTGTGAATTCCTTTTCCATTTTTTTGAAGAAAAACAGTTACTTTTACTTGTAATGTTCTTATTTGTCACAAAATGTTTTTTCTGTTGCTGCTGCATTTGGAATGAACATCTCCGTTTAGTATTCATTTAGTATTACATTATCCATCTCCATTTAGCATTCAAATTGTTGATGCAAATTGCGATTACCGGGCTCACGCCCATATGGTTCCCTGGGCAAATTTTCATATCCATGTTTTCTCTCAGCGCATTTTTTAAACGAGTCATTCCTAGGCACGAGTACATTTCAATTTATGAAAACCATATATTCTTACCATATGATTTGATACAACGTGATATTCGTCGATACCATTGCTCTATGATGTCATTTCAGATCACTGGCATCATGATCCAAGGCCAACATTTGGACTAGTTGAAGCCATCAGGGTTGCCATTTATGAGTCGCACAGTTTCAGCTACAGAACCGAGTTTGTGCCCATACTTATTTCCATGGGCTTCAAGGAACCGAAGATTGCACTACCCACTCTCTTGTCTGAGATCAAGCGCAACACGGCTAAAGCAGAGAAGACAGCTGACTGGATGCACTTATGCGTGGAGATGACTGACTTGACAGGACAGGGCAGGGTCCTATTGTTTGTTGGTTGTGTGAGAATAAAGGTATAACACCCCAGTGGCTTGAGCAATGGAAAACAGTCTTAGAAGTATGGTGGCCCAGATTATTTCCGGAGAAAGATATTCCGTCCAGGGGAGCAGTTATACTCAGCTGAAAGTGGTTAAGCAGAAAGCCCGTCTTAGCAGAGACTCATCCAAGGAAATTAAGGAACATTTTCTTAACAAAATCTATTCCCATCCATCACCCATACCAAACAAGCCTGCAGATGTGGAAATAGTGGTTGAAGAAGAACATGAATCTGTCAACATGGTCAATGACGATGCTGGTAATGACACTGACGATTCTGGTGTTCAACTTTCGCCATACTTATTACGTCGTCACGGGGATACAATCGCAATTCTGCACGAACTTTTAAAACAAGAGAAAGCCGACATACATCAGCAGTTGAAGGAGAGCGAAACGAGGTATAGTGATACGCAAAAACGTGCAATAGAAGCTGAAGAAGCTATACAAGCCAGAGAAGCATCATTGCAGAAAATGGCAAAAGAACACAAGAAACAGTGCTCCAATATAAGAGACAGTTGCAGAAAGCAAGTGAAATCAATGAAAAACTCCATCGGGAAATTGCACCTTTACAACCAGCAAATGTGGTACGCCGGCTCGCAACTTGTAATACAGCATTATCGAAAGAGATGGAAAGGGTGAGCAAACTAGAAATTTAAGAGCTCCATGACAAACTAACTGAACTACGACGGCTACAAAAAACAGAACAGAACAAGTGAGCTACAGTGTAGTAAAATGTACTTATGCTGAGCAGAAGTTGGATACGGAGAACAAAGTGAAACAACAATTGAAAGAACAAGAAAATGACATCCTTCGTAGTAATTTAGATAAAATGATGGGCAACAAAGAGATTGTATCCTTTGAAGATGGGATGTACAGCAGTGATATCCGAGTCGTTTGTTACGAACTTCTACAACTTCTAGAGGTGTCGGCTCTAAACATGTCTCGGACAACATTCGTTCAAGTAATGGAACGAGTAGCAGGGTTAGACTGTGGCAGACTCCCGAAACAAACATGCATGAGATATATTTGAGCAAGCGTTGCTCTCCAAGCATATTGCGAAGGAGGCCATAGTAATCAGCAAAGTTCCAGTCACACTAATGACAGATGGCACGACTAAAAAAAACCAGTCATACCATGCTGGTATCCACAGAGACGGGGCCACCTATGAATTGGGCCTCGGTGAAGGTGACGGAAACTGCTGATGCTCTTCTCCATGAGGCTATAGAAGCGATGATTGAACTGCTTTCCTTTCAAGATCTGGATGCTAAAGAAACTCAAACGCTTGTAAAGGAACTTCTCCTCAAGGTCAAAAATATCATGACTGACCGTTGTGTGGTAAACCAAAAGTTTCTGCAGTTACTCGAAGAATGGCGAGAGAAGGTTTTACAAGAGACAACAACCGAGGATGCCATGACTACAATCAATGATTTTCATTGGTGGACCTGGTGTTAAATTTACAGGATTATGCGGGTGCTGCGTTGAAGGAGTGGGAGCAAGTTGAGCCCACCACAGGAGAATTTGGCAGAGAAAAGCATTTGCCATGGAGCCAGCCGGAAGAGTGAATCCGCAACATTCTTGGCCATAAGGACTGTATGTGAAGTGCATGGTCCTGACACAAGTGCTCAGGCGGGATCTCCAAATTAGTTCACATGTTACTGTTACGTTGGAATGCGAGAGGTCTCGATAATTAAATTTTTAACGAGACACAAGCCTGGGTTCGTTTTTGAGAGGAACACAGACAAATTGACGAGTCTAGAGAATTTGAATGAGAACGTAAAGTATATTGAACAATGGAGCTCGAACCAACAACAACAAGTGGTAATTACAAATATATAGAAAATTACTCACAAACTTAAGAAGATAGGATACACTTTAAAACACGCTGGTCTCTTCCAACGGCGATATCCCTCAGCGGCCACGACCTTGATGACGACGATTCTCGGTCCGTTGTACCGCGAAATTCACTGGTCCTCGACGAAGTTTCTCGCGATCCCAGAAACAGCAGTCACCTTCTTTCCGGCGATGCTCCAAAATAGAAGACGGACTTCCAGCCACAATCGAGTGAAGCACAAGTCGAACTTCTCGCCGACTAAATATTACCAGAGTCAGTCCAAAATTAGCTTTATAGCCACCAACTCCTGGCGTAACGAACTTCCTCAACGGAGACAGAAATTCTTCACCTTCTCCGAAATAAAGACTGGAAAACTGTAGTTTCACAGCAAAGTCCTCTTCAAACTTCTGAATGGAAGTGTAGAAATCAATCTTGGTATCGATATCTCAATCCCTCAGAAACTACTGGCAGTTGAGCACTGACGATATATAGTACAATGGTATAATATGGGTCGTCGCTTGTATTCGTTCAGAAACTGAGAGACTTTCCGATCTGGGGCGGGTTTTTATACGATTCGCCATGTCAAGAATCACCTAGATCTTTCTCGATACACCTGAGTAACAATTCGACCCAGTTTCTTCGTTCCCGGAAGTCCTTTGCATATCTCGCGAACATTCCAGAAAATCCACGAAGATGCGTGCACAGCGTACAACGGGATTTCACGTAAACCGACGGGAACCGAGACCAGCGTGCCATCATAAGGAATATACCAGAACAATCGTGTATTGTTCATTACATAAATAACATTCTGACACGGTAACCCGACCTAATTTCTCAAATATTGATTTGTCACGTAGGCCATTTCAAATACTTTCTATATTATAACATTAGGTTCCTCACTAGCAGTGACTAGCGTTAGGCTACAATGGGCCCTCGTAACATTACCTACAGGAGATTGGTGAACGATGTCATCTCATAGCATACCGCGGCAACCGGTTTAATGTTCCCATTAAAAATGGAGATGAACAATCAGCTTTTTCGATCAGTGAAGTATGATCTGCAGAACCCGATAATAACTGGAGGCATCCGAGCCATGGGGATCATCAATACCCAAATCACCCAACCCATCATGCGCATGCTGGACATTGACAGTATATCAGTTCTGCAGACCAGTGAGTATTATACACGCCTGCATGAATCGGTAAGCGAATGGATGATTGTTAGAGTACAGTGCCCTTATGTTTGAGGACTTTGCTCCTAAGAAAGGTTTCTTACATCAGGCACTATATGATACTGTCAGTGAGGAATTGAAGTTTAATACGGGACAAGCATTGTCAATAGTGTTACACAACATGTATGTGTGCATCATGCGCCAAGTAGTGGATCATTTGCCAGGTGTAAAATTCCACACACCAACTGAAAATGTGGGTGTAAAGACTCAATCGTGTCCAAAAGACAATGTAGTCTCAGAGCGAGTATTTGCAGGGATAGACTACTTGAAGAGAAAAGTCCCGACATTTCTGCATTGGCAATGCAAGGCATTCTGTTGTGAACGCAAAATCGGACAAAGTCATATTTAGACTGCTGTTCTACTAGTGAAAGAGAGAATCTAATAAAAAAAACAGACAACTAATCGTAACAGCATTAAAAAACAGTACCAAGAAAAGACGCGAAGATGTGGATGAAAGAAAGAAAGTGCAGGCACTCAAAGAGCAAAAGTTGCTTGCTCTCACTATAAGTAACACAGACTGTGATTAAGACATGTGGACATATTTGTAAGAAGTGGACAGGAAGGAGATTCCGCTATCAAAGAACCACTCCTTTGGTAAATTAAATATTTCAAGTCTGTTAATCTCGGTTTAGTCAAAGCTGGCAAACCTTCGGCTGGGAAACCGCTTACCTTACAAGAGCTTGCGAGTAAGTAAAAAGAAATGATACAACAAATTGAATCCCCAATAGCTCAGGAGGCTCCTGATGAATCCTGTGAATTGGACAAACAGCAACAACGCGATGTACTACGCCAAAAAACTATTGTCTAAGCTAAAGAATAGCACTAGTTGTAGCATTTCAAGAAAGAGAAAATGTCCATTTCCAGATGACATTGTTAGTAAGCGTGTTAGTCACATTTGCCTTGATCCAAGCGGGGATGAACTAATTACATACAAGGGGCATGTTGTAAGAGAGAGTTCTTAAAAGATAAAGAAGAACTAATGGAAGAGATATATAGGCCTTACTTGGGTAAGGGATAACAATTTTATACTGTTATGTATGATCCACCATATACTCAACTTTTTCGTTACCCTCTTAAAAAAAGTGGGATGATGGATTGCTCTCCTTCATGTAATGCCAACAATGAGTCTTAAATATTTGTGATTCATCACATGGACTTGTACATCTTTGCAGCCAAGTGAATTATTTACATATATGCCAAAATTATGTATTTTTCATTCTTTTACAGTTTTGCTTATGATGAATAATTTTAAATATGGACATGCCTGTACCTTTGTATGTGACACGTGACAACTAATATGATTATTATGTTTTGATGAATCTTAAGTGTTGGAAAATATTGGATCCAAAACAATAATGAAAAAATTTACGTCCAATATTTATTGGTCTCGCTATGACTTTTAAAATATTGGGTTCGACTGCATATTTCTGAAAACGTTTTTTCGCATATTTAATGAGGTAACCAAATGGGCTCATTCTAATTAAATTAATTTGCATATCTTAATCATGCTTGAAGTGTTTATGCCTTTCAATATCATGTCCACTACGCAGACTGTGTACCTATCAACTTATAGTTGTCATAGGCCATTTTTTTTTAACTTGGAGAACTCCTATAAGTTTTCGCATATTTAATTAGGTGCTTACTTGCCTTCCATTCTTGCACAGATACACCTTAGCACAGGTAACCATCATACCAAATATCATCACTCTGCTACTGACAGAACTCATTTTTTAATGATTTTCAGATCTGCGATTTGAATTTTCGCATTTTCAGCAACCTGATGTACAAATATGGAATAAAATACACCTCTGATTTTTCATCAGATCAACTTGTGAGTGCTGTGATGCTTAATGTGTTTTTTTAGTCATTTCAAGAACATGGTTATTAAAATAAAGAGGTTGAAAGTTGACAAAAATCCATTTTTACCTGAAAATGGCATGTTGTGGCAGGTTTTCGACTACTTTTGGAGAATTTCAAATAACGATAACATCAGAACGCATTGCTCGATTTGAGTGATTCTTTCACCAAATTAAATCTTTTGCAAAGATCATTAAAATGATTTGTTTGTTGAATTCCCATGTACTTGAAATTTTAGTGTGCTTTGCCAACTATTAGTCCAGGATGTCTGCTGTTCCAAATTTCAGTAAAACCGAGCAGATTAATTTAAATTAAGCTGTTAGTACCTCATAACACTCTGAAAGCCTTTCTAGGATTTATGCTGTGCAGCTTTATAAATACCTTGTTTTCAATAACTAATGCAGGAACATCGCGTCTTTCCAGCAACCTGTACAGTCCATCTCCGTAGTCCTTATTACAGGCAGAGAGACTAGATCCTTTTAAGAAAAGAACCTGGGCACGAAAACCAAACTACCGAACTACCCTTGCATCGTGACTGTGTGATCATCGTCGGGTGTGCATCACCATTCCCCTCGAACAGATACTACACATGATCTTAGCCAAAAGGCCGAGAAGCATGTAAAGCAGACCAATGGGTGTTGTCTTTAATTACATACGGTATTTTTGGTTTATAATTTTTAGTAATCGAGCAATTATGGCGACCTAGGTTGGATGGGTAAGATGGCACATGTACTACATGAAAAACGTAAACGTGTTTGCACTTCCTCTTCTACTCGAAATATATGTCATTTACATGCTACAAGAAGTTTGATGTGATAGTAAATTGGTAATTTCAAGAATACCCTGTCCTCTCTTACTGTATGTCTTACTGTTACCATATATACTTTTTAAGAAAAAGTCACCCAGGAAAGAACCTGGGCACGAAAACCAAACTACCAAACGACTGATCCGCTCTCAGCCCCAGTCCCTTTATATCGGGACTGTGACTGTGTAATCATCGTCGGGTGTGCATCACCATTCCCCTCGAAAGGGAACAGATACTACACATGATCTTAGCCAAAAGGCCGAGAAGCGTTACCATATATCAGCTTCAAGTGTTGATGATGTAGCCATTAAGGGAACTGTCACCTGACTTAAGTTAGAAGCAAAAACAACGTGGGGATATCTCAAGATGGAAAGGGTTTAAACTTCAAGGACTGTCTTAAAACAGCACAGAAAATCCATTGGTATAATTTAATCCTAATTTACTACATATAACATGCAAATGTAGACCGGGTTAATATTTGAAATCAATTGCTTTCATTCTTAGCTGTAATTGTACCTGACGTGGACCCCAGAGCCAAATCACGGTCAATAACATTCAGCAATAACATATGATCTCCGCAAGTCTGAAATCATAACATAACATGTCAAACAGTAGTTTGTGATACATAGCCAGCCACACTACAAAACTTCTATGCAAAACTCCAACCTGTCTTTAGCTTGTTTTTTGTTACTCCTCTGTGGCCTTGCCACCTTCGGTATCATGGCACCGCGCCGTGATTCGAAAATTCTTAAGTTGACCTTCACCGGTGAACAAGCGGTTCCACCGGTGCAAGTTTTTAGTATTTTGAAGAGTAAGGGTGTTGTTGTGCCTGGAGAGGTTGATGCCTTACAAGCTCTCCAGGGTCGTAATACGTACGATCTACGTTTTACCAGTGACGTGACCCGGCAGAAGGGTGTC
>KN883537.1:21015-33328 GCA_000934455.1 Apostichopus parvimensis | reverse complement strand
AGGTTTTTGGCTCGCTTGACCTGAGTTTCGTTTGTCAGTATGGGATGGTTCGGTAGTGCCGTTTGGCCGTGACGTTTTGTATCCCGCATGGCGGGTCACGTAAAAAGCACACTTAGTGGAACTTCACTTTTGTTAAGTGGCCATCCCTTTAGGACTGCTTCTTTTAAGCATTGTAGTACTTCATCTTCACTTTTGCACTTGTTTTTTCTCACAAATGGGTAAATTTTAGATCAAAGCATGTATCTGTGCCTCTAGATCTTGTTCAAAGTCATTGCCTACTATAGTATCTGGCAGTGAAGCTCTTCAAAGAGCATCCGCAATAAATAACTCTTTTCCTGGCTTATAGACTACTTTGAAGTCATATTTTTGTACTTTCAATACCATTCTTTGAATTCTCGGTGGTGCTTTTGCAAGTGGCTTCCTCATAATTGTTTCAAGAGGTTTATGATCACTTTCAACAACAAATGATCTTCCGTATAGGTATTGATGAAACCTGTCACACCCGAATGTTATTGATAACATCTCCTTCTCTATTTTAGCATAATTTTCTTGAGTAGGTGTGAGTGTTTTCGAAGCATAAGCAACCGGTAGCCCTCCTTGCAATAGCACTGCACCTAAACCATTTTGTGAACTATCAACAGATAATGTCATTGGTTTCTTGGGATCATAGAACTGCAATACGGGTGCTTCAGTGGCCAACTGCTTGAACTTTTTGTAAGCTTTTTCATGCGTTGAGTCCCACTGCCACTCTACGTCTTTCCTCAACAGCATTCTTAGTTGTGCTGCCTCTGTACTCAAATCCGGAATGAATTTGGACAGGTACTGAATGATACCCAAAAATCTTTCCAATTCTTTCTTTAAATTTGGACTTGGGTTTGTTCCAGTTCTGCGAATTTCCCCTGGAGACTGTTTACATTGGAGGATAATCCGTACGGATAACTGAAGTTGAAAGTCTTCGTATGCCGTGTATTGTTCTGCATTCCTGCTCGGGCACCCCTTCGCCTGGGAACAATAGCCAGGTCATTCAATTTGCTCATCAACTGTGACGGCAGTCTCGGTGAACACATATTAGCCCGGATCGTGTGTAAGGCATCTGAGCTATACTGAATTTTACAGTTAGCCATCGCGTACGTACGAGTATAGTTATACACTGTCCTAAATGTTCTCACGAGGTTCAATATGTAGGCTGTAGCTTAGGCCTCCACTGAGGTAACTCCACCAGGAACAAAAAAAAACTTCCAAAAGGATACAGGAAAGATCAAGAAACACGATACATCACAAAAAGAGCGTTAGTAAAATTCACAAAAGAAATTAAGTGTGAAAAGTAGAAATACGAGAGCACTGAAAAAATACGTGTCAGCTCGGTGACGAGCGCCACTCTCGAAAATCGCCTTCAATTTTAAGGCGAATGTCAGACTTCACCGCCTCCAGGACTGCCTGCCAAATGGCAAATTTCCCCCTAAAAACCACATTACATCTATTCCGCCAAACATGTTTTTTTACAATAGAGCAAGCAAAAATAATGCGTTGCAACACCGCAACCGAACAAACTGGAGGGTCTACCCCATATAAAATAAAGCCCTGCCCTACCGACCATGAACGGTCTCCCGTAACACGGTCGGTCTAGGTCTGGAACCACTCCCATAAGTTTACTACAAAGCAACAATGCCAAAAAACATGAGCGGTACTCTCTAAGCTTTCACAGCCGGTCCTTGGGCACAGTCCATCACCCAATCGCCAATGATATCTTTTTCGGTTGGTCCCCAAGGCACCGTGTGCAATTCTCCATGCAAGATCACGGAGCCTAATGTGTAAGTTTTATTCTTGTTTTGTGCATTGTTCCTGGACTGCCAAGACTATGGTAGGTCGAAACTGTGATGATGTTGGCTTGTGAACCAGTATCCAGTTTAAAAGGAATTCTTTTGTTGCCAATCTTAATGTACGTTGTCCATTTGTCATGCTGACTTTCCTTTCCGATGGCATGTAGGGTTATGGTATCTATAAACATGTTCATGTTATCGACCGAATTTACTTTGCTACGTGTACGGCACATTTTAGCGAAATGATTTGTTCGATTGCAACTATTGCAAGTCTTGCCAAATGCAGGACAGGCTCGCGGGCCATGCTCATAACCACATTTCAAGCATTGGAATGTTTGTACCAGTTCCACTATTTCTACCTTCATCCTTCTTGTGATTAGGTACCACTAGCCCTAGACCTTCCATTGTTACTGTTACTGTTAGGCTGTAGCCTAGGCCATCGTGGTCTATTGGTTTTCTTACCATATGACGTCATCGCTTGACAGGAGGCTTCAATTTCAGTAGGGCCTTGCTTTAGTTCTTTACTCTATGTTTTTGACAGTTTCTGCTGCTCTGCATATGTTTACAGCTTTCTCCAACTTTAGATCAGCTTCACGTTCTTTCAGCGCTTCGCTTCGAACGCCGCAGACAATCCTGTCTTTGATCAGACTGTGTGTCAGATCACCAAACTCACAACTCTTGCTTTTATTTTTTAGGTCGGTGACGTACGAGTCGATATTTTCACCTTCCAGTTGGGATCGGGTTAAAAATAGGTGTCTTTCATAAGTGACATTCTTCCGTGGCTGACAATAAGTCTCAAATTTCTGTTTAATCTTGACCAAGTTCAGTTTATCCTCCTGTGTATCGAACTTGAATGTGTTATACACGTCAATAGCATCGTCGCCTATCACATGCACAAACAACGAGGCCTGCAACTTGACATCCTTTTCATCATCTCCGGTGGCTGTTAGATAGAGATGAAACCGTTGTACAAACTTCTTCCAGTTAGCCGACATGTTGCCTTCTAAGCTTAGGCTATTTGCTGGTTTCAACTGATCCATCGTATTTGTCGATTGGCGTGGATTTTATTTCTGACACCATGTTATAAATGACATTGAGAGGTAGCCATATTGTAACTCTCTTTATTTGATGATGGCGCTATTTCACAAGTACCATTACAACAGCCCCTATGTTACGTTCTTCTTGTCTGAAAGTTCCAAACACGCGGTGACTTGTTGATAGTTTAAAACTTTTCATTGTGGACTTTTGAACTTGAAGGGTTGCCCTATTCCAATATCATGGAATAGTGGGGAACCCCCAATTTCTGTTTGTCTTCGTATTAGTTACAAGTTTAATCCACGTACGGACGTGTTAATCTAATCAGGGAGTTGTTATAACAACTCCCTGATCTAACATCGTACGTCGAGTATGAATGGAGGATGGTGTGGGTTGCTTTTTCCAAGGTTTGTGCTTTTCCTTTTGAAAGTGTACGTTAAAAAACAAAGGCCCTAAACATAGAGTGTTATTTTTTTTTCATAACCGTGCGTGTAAGAGTATGTACATGTAAGAGTAAGTGCTTTGAACCATAGATGGAAGTTCAGGAAAATCCAGGTTGGTTACGATACCGGGATTCATGTTGCAACACTAGTGTGAAATTTGCACTACCGCACAACGCTACTAGTCACACACTTTTACAGTTTTAGGGTTGAAACGTAGCCTAGGTCCAGGCGCTTAGCCTATCATAATATATTCTTACCAGTTCATGTGAACATATTACATTAGGCCAATGGCGATCAATTCTCTTGTGCCGCATGTTATTATTGTTAGCACTTAAAAACACTCATTGTTGCGTGAGTCCAACTTTGTTTAGGGCTACCTTGCCGTTGAATACCGCTCGGTATTACGGTAAGTTTCTCAAACCTCCAGTTAGTACGGACTACGGACATTAATTTTGTGTAGCATATCGTAACATAGTGTTGGCAATGAACGCCTATGGGCTCAGACCTAAATCATCTTGGCCCCAAGGCAACTCGGGCTTGATTAACCATCTATCCCAAGTTCTATGGCTAGGCTGTATGTTCCGGAAACGAGCTATTGACTTAAATATTACAAAGGAATTTGAGCCAAACTTTTCAGTCTCCAGTCAACATAACAGAGATCTTTAATTGTAAAATCAAATACTGTGAATTCAGGAGCAATTGATGGTGAAAAAGTTAATGTCTCATCTGAGTTAGTAGGTATAACTGTGTTCTCGTTGCGCTAGTGTTATAATTGCTAGGGTTAAGCTACTGAGGTTTATTAGTCGTTACTGTGAAATACTGTGGAAGCCTAGCAAATGCCCACTAAAATGGGAGTAGGCTTAAAAGTAACAAGTAACACTTAGTGACTAAGTAACAGGCCTGCCTAGGTCAGGCTTCCCGAAAACCGTGAACTGTCCAGAAAGTGTTTGTCATACACCAAATGTAAACGCCAGCACTTGTACAAATTTTTTGATATTCACCTGCCCACCCAAACACCGAGTTTGTCATGTGCCAACAACATTAGGCCTACTGTTACATCAGCAGTCAAAGGCTTCATTGCAATTGCACCATGGGCCTTTCTGCATAGGCTAGGCCTATATTATTTTTATTGTGTGCATGGTGTGACAAGCCAGTCGCTGAGAGCTTAATCGAGGAATACCTTACAGTAGTCTGCCGATTCAGGGGAAACTTAAAGCCTAAGGTCGCTAAAGGCTTCCCACACTGAGTCAGCAACATGTTCCACTATAAAGTTGGGTCAAGAAAATGACAAAATATCATAAATATTGGTCTGAGGGGTCCATGTCAACGCGAGAGCTTGGCCTTCCTCACAAGTTGACGTGTGTATACATCAAGGGATATCATTTATTGAAACAAAATGAAGGTGGTTATAGTTCAGAACGTAAATGTTTTTTTTTTTGTTTTTTTTTTGGTACATGTGAACATGGTTTTATGTTTTCATGGTTGTTTCCGTGGCTTGTTCCTTTCGTTTCACGAAACATTAACCGACAGTTTCGAAAAGGCAACCAGTAATTCATGATTTGACAAGTGTTTTTTGTCCTGCCGTTATTTTGGTCGTCTCGATACCGCTTAATATACACTCCGTTAAGTACTTCAAATGCTTCATGTCACCCGCTTTTCAGTCCCTCTGAAAGTACTGTAGAGTAGGCAAAGTTTTATCTTTGCATTATGTAAAGAATCTGTTGGCTATGAAGTTTTTGTACCTATATGTTCTGTCTTGTTTTGCACCTTAGGTCAGCGAAAACAAAGAAGAAACCAGAGAAAAGTGAGCAGAACTCAGTTGGCGCTTTTGCACAGACTGTGTAAAGGAGATTCTGTGTCAGTAGCTGGCCCAAATAGTCCAGAGGTGGCAGAAGTTTTACAAGTGGATCGGTTCAAGCGAACCGAAGATCTTCTCACAAGGAGGTGAACCTTGTGGAGGTGAACCTTCAAGCGCTTGAATATGAGGAAGGTAGGCTTCAGCCTTTCACTTGTTATTTTATCGTCATATTTGTCAGACCTCATTTATAGAAAACCAAGACGCTACTAAATGCCCACTTGTGAAAATAATCTAGCTCTCCTTGTCAATTGCACTTTTTCAATTTTGCCCTCTTTAGGGTGACTAGGAGAGCATTTGCACCCTTGGACATTAACATACAGTAGAATTTTCCATTTCTTTCTACTGTTGGAGTGGTAATCCTGTATGAGACCAAGTTTGATACTTTGCATAATACTAAGTATTACCATATATTACATACTTAGGTTGTAGATCTGTGCTGTATCCATTAATGAATATGTTACACGGCTGCAAATTTTACACATATTGTTTGAGGTGAGCAATTTTGTTTTGGAGGATGAATTGAAACAATGTGACATGGTTTTAAGGAGTGTGATTTATTTCCCTTTCAGACTATTTTTGTTAAACTAAGGAGAGCAATTGCACCAGCTGTCCAGTCCTTATATCAAAGGTTTCAAATAGGTTTGAGGATATTCAGATTGGAAGAAACTAGGAACATATGAACTTTTATTGCATAAAGAATTGCTGGTAAAACTGACACTCATTGGAAAGGAATTTAAGCAGGCACCATATTTGGATAATTTGGTAGACTAGGAGCTTATTCCTAGTCCGGAGTTGTATATTATATGGGTCAACCCATGCCAAATAAAAATATTTTTGGGTCAATTCCACATCGACCCTCTCAGAATCGCCTGAAATTCATATGTCTTGTCATGTCTCAAAGGATGAAATTGGGTTGAATTTGGGTTTCTAGGATACGGCCGGCCTAGCTAATTTTGAGGAAAATTTACGATCTCAATTTAATATTCAAATGTATATTAAAATCTGCTGTGAAGGTTAGGGTCAGTCTGTTCAGACATGGGTTTGAGATCTGTTTGTGCTTCACATTCCTCCCCTTGCTACATTCCTATCAGGGCCATCTGCCATTCCAACTGTTGCGTGTACAGCACAATGTCTGAGTCAGTTCATGTGTTTTTTATTGTTATAAGGTTCACAATCTGATGAGGAACAACAAGTAGCGAAGCCAAGAAAACAGCGTCAGAGATGTAGTCAACCAACATCAGTCACACAAGGTGAGATGCCAGTCCATTTTTTTATGTTTTACTACATGTATAGGCAGCTGTCAGTGCTTTTTTAACTTGCCACTCAACAATGGGGTTGCTAGCCACACATTCGGCTCCACGATACCCTGTGTTAACATCATTTATATGTTACTGTTTGTATGAGAAATGGCTAAGTATGTTATGTAAGTCAAGGGAGATGTCAAGGGGGATGTCAAGGGAGATGTCAAGGGGGATGTCAAGGGGGATGTTTGTATGAGAAATGGCTGAGTATCTTATGTAAGTCAAGGGAGGTGGTAGAGGTGTGGAGCATACAAAAAAAAAAGAGTTTACCAGATTGGTTCTATTATAATACCTTCTCAACCCCTTAGACACAAAAAACAACTTAACTTAAATACGACTCCCTTTTAAACCGTCTGCTCCTATGTCATAAAACCACAGTTCATTGCTACCAGTCAGATCAGAGTAGAGCCCCACTGTGTAGCAGCGAATTTCTGCATAACAATAGGTACAAAGGAAGTTGATTCTCTGCGAAGACCGACGGTTAAATTCAGTCAGGATTTCTATAAATAGTTCATAAATTATAAATAGTCACCTCAAAAAACATGTCTTGACCACCCTCAGCGCATGTACTGTAATGCCCAAAATGGACTCTATATACAAAATGGTGCACATGTTGAAATTATTTCAATTTCTATCACTTAAAGCAGCATTTTGCGTCCTTTTCTATGATTTTTCTCAACCTCACTGATTCCACTATGCCATAGCTTATCTATTTAAATGTTACTTTAAATTGTGGCATAAAAGTCGCAAAATTTGCAACTTTTAACTTTTTTTTTCTCCAAAATATTTTCCGTTGGGATCCCAATAAACCTCGCCCATGCTATGAATATTTAAACACTGCGAACGTCATTGACCAATACGTAATACAACACCAGCTTGATTTGTGTACAGTCTATATGGCAGTTGTACCAGGGAGTTCCATAACAACTCCCTGGTTGTACCAACGAAAAGTCTTGAATCTATTTTTAGCAACGGCTCATAACCTGGATCTCTGATTGATTGAATTCAAACTAGTGGATTTGGGGAACTGTATGCGATTAATTTGAAAAGTGGAATTTGTCGTGGACACTTTTCTCATTATCTGCAACTATCCTATGATATATGTAAATACTCGATGGACATGTCGAAAAAGTAGAAAACGGCGACCAAACGCAAAATGCTGCTTTAAGTTAATTAGTTTGTCATTGAAACCTCAATGCACTTTTTGCTCTGTTATAAGGTGCTCGCTGCTCATAAATAGTCATCCTGGTCACTCATTTTGTAGGCATTGCAACCTTACCAAAGTTGTTTTAGGAAAGTTTTGAAATATTTTCCTCCCAAACAGTACAAGTTACAGATTTAGTGCGTTGTTCGCACTTTTTAGCCAATTTTGTAATAAGCGCAAACAGTCATAGTCTAGTCATTTACATTGTAAGCATGCACAAAATATCATTTCTACAGGGGTGTTTAATGTTCAAATGTTAGACAGAACGGTTGAAATATCATTGATACACGAGTCATTTTGCTCAGCTGACAGTTGACATCACTGGGTTCTTGCAAATGGTCAAGACAAAGTCAATTTTAGTGCTCTCTGAGTGAAGTTCATTCAAGCATGCACAGCACTGGCTGCATAAACAAGCAATGTCTTTGTATTGTGGACACTGTGGGTCTTCTTTGTTATAATACTCTGCCAAAGCAGCTCCCTGGCAAAATTTAAAGGAATACCTTGTCTTTCTCATTAACTAATGAAAGGATGTAAGCAGTCACCCACAGCCCCACACCTTATCTTGAAAACGTGTATCTTTCAAACCTTAGTGCAACTTCCAGTGTGATTTCAAGTGAGATACAAGTTGTCATTCTTTCACTAGAGCCGCGAATGTGAGTGCTGAGCACTGAAGTTGTTGGAGGTGGGAGATGAGGGTATATCTGCATATGGTAAATCTTCATTGTTATTGTTTAGAAAATTTATAATTTTGCTTCACACCACAGGGCCACCGCAAGGATCATCTGATGTACATGGTCAACCTGAGGTTCATGAAAGTAAAGAAGGTATGAAAGAATGTATAAATTATAGCCTGTATGAAACCCTGAGTCACAGGGCTCCATTCTTTGCCACTAACAATGTGCAACTATACAAGCTCAGCAATAGGGTGGTTAAGATTATTAAGCAAATTAAGAGCAATGTTACTAATTCTAAGATCACTCTGATCCATTTCGGTAAATGATACCAAAGGCAGCTTTGTATAGCTGTAGCTGTACCATTCAAGTTGGTTTACATGCGTGTGGATGTGACACATTAGCTTGTAAACATGCAAACTTACGATAGGGCTGTTAGCTACCATATTCAGCCAGTTTGTTGGCCAAATATCTTAAGTTGTGCCCTTCATGCTTTTGTGGACAGTATCGTGCATAGTAATGAGTGGGTGGTGCTTAATGTTAAAAGTGTTATTCTTAAAAAAAATAACATGTTCCAAATGGCATGTCCAATTCCCTACATATCGTATATGACAGAAGTTGTTAGACAGCAATATTAGTAACATATTTTAGCCTATCATCTATCCGATGATCATGTTAATTTGTATTCATAAGTAGGCAGTCCTGACCATGTTTGAAAATGATCAGAAAAGTTAGTAGGCAAGCTCACAGTCCGAGTATCCCATGGGTACCCATTGGGCCCTGTTGCCTTTGCTGCCACGTGGTAATTTATATCAGTTAAAGGTGGACTGGATTCTTTGTACCAAGTGGCAGCAGGGTAGACAGAAAGTGGTGTGTCTGCTCTGGGTGATTTTGGTTCTAGTAGATTGAAGAAACAAAGTGACAGAGTGTAATACTTTGTAATTAATGTTAAACTGTTTCATGCATACTCATGATCTCATTTCATCATTTCTCTCTCAGGTTTCTATGAAATTTCCACAGCCAGTGGTTTGGTTTCTTGCGGTGCAACCTACAACATTCAGCCCCAAGGGTTGAATGCCATCGTCAGGGAACTGAAGTTTCGTGATGGCCAGTTTAAAGCGGTTTGTTTCTTAATGGACCAGGAATCAAACTGCATTGATACTGATGTAACTTTGCTCCTCCCTGTAACAAGGTTACATCCCACAACCTTGACCCTTTGAAGGGCGGATAGAAAATTGACGGATGAGATCGCGCATGAACGGATGGCAAAATGTATCTCGCTTTTAAAAGAGGACTTTGCCTTTAGGAAGTTAGTGAGAAAGAACGATGCTTGCAGAGCAATCCAAAAAGGCTGCAACTTAATTGCAAAACGCATCGAAGGACTTTTTCCTTCGGCCTGTGTTCAATGGACATTGACCTGGAGCTTTTCGGGCTGGACTTCTTTTCAAAGAAAAGGCGTGTATTTTCATACAGAGAGAACACCTTGGGAATCTGGATGCTCTACTTGGATGTGGTTGGTATGTCCTGTACACCAATGCACAGACTAAGTTTGTTACTCAGGTGATTGTTTGGCTACGAGATGGTATCATCCATGGAACTGTTTACTCATCTATTCATCCAGGAGCTCCACTTGGTCCAAACTACAGCGAGTTACTGGCAAGATATATTTCTCAAGTGAGACTGACCATACCGGCAGATGATCCTTTCTCTGGGGCCGAGTGACTTTTTTTTCGTGTTAGGGTAACTTTTCCTCATTTGTATAATATCTTGAGGCAGGAACATCAATACTTTACTTGGTATGCAGGTGTGTCCCATTGAACAGATGGTCCTTATTGTTTTTGGTGGAGCTCTAAGTTCACCTGGGCTTACCCTCGGTACAGCTTGTAAACACATTATCTCTGGGTAGGAAGTATTGTTATTTTTTTAGTAGGTGGCTGTGTGATATTGAGTACAAGAACCCTTATTAGGTTTGGTGGAGGTTTGTACTGCCATAGTCGAATGACCTGTTTCATTATACCATAGTGCCATTGCTAAAAAAACAAAACAATTCTTACCCTAAATATTCAGGAAAAGTTACCTTCTGGGGTAGTTTACATTAACTGGTTGCATACAGTATTACTTTTTTTAATGTACTGTAATTGTTCATACAGTATATAATGTGTGCTATGTGAGAGAACATGCAGGAATTTTTATTCATGGGATGTTGCAGTTTTGATCCTTTTGCAAGTAGAATTCTGTGTTAAATGCTACTTTACATAACATTTTCTAGCATTGTGAGCTGACGAAGCATCTTTTAACTGTATGTACTTTTTACTTTCTGAAATTATGATTTAAAAATTTTTCATTCTTGTCATAACTATCTGTGCATAGAAATGTTCTTCTAAACTAACACCAGGGACATTTTCATGGATGAATACATTTTGTAGGTTTTAATGAAAAATAGTTTTCATGTGCGTAATGGCCTGCACTGTACTGTGCATAAGCATGGTGCAACGTGCGCCATTGATGTCCTGTTAGAACGTTGCCTACTTTGGCATGTTTACTTTTGATAGGTCGATATTTAATGTAAGTAACCAGGAGACTCTCTCATTTCATTTACACAGTTTTTGTGAGTTGCGTAATAACAGACAAGCAACACATTGCATAATGAGGGAAAATGTGGGAATGGCTTCTCAAAAACCATCCAAAGGCATTTTGCCCTAAAGGTACCAGCAGAGCTGAATCCTTAGTAGGTTTTCTTGCTATGACAAGTGAACCAAGTACTAAAGTAGGTTTTAAGAGTTTGTGTTTACTTCACCCAAGTATGCCCATTGTAACACTTACTACAAAGTCAGTTGAGGAAGCCAATGACATCTTTGAACTGTCTCTGGAACATGAAGTTAGCCATATAGAGAGACAAAGGTCCAAAAAATGCAGGTCTTGTAGTGGTGGAAAAGAAAGAATGGTTCCAAGAGATTTCCTCATTGCTAAACTTAGTGTCACAGATTGGAAAAACAGGTTCCATCAGCCAGTTACCATTCGAGAAAATTGCAGTATGTTTGAAGATAGCTATGAGTTAATTGCTTCAGTTCAAGTTCAGCCCCATCATTTCCTCTGCATCGTTAAATCTGGGCAGCAGTTTGTAAGGCTGGATGGACTGTGTCAGGAGAGCGAGTGGTACAATACTTTCAGTGCTGCTGCTCATCAAAATCATGCCATGACATCTCCTTACCATGTGACTTCTGAGGAACATGATGGTATCCACTTGGTAGTTTTCACTAGACTGAAAAAAGATGTCCAAACCACTTGGTCCCCATCAGTAGAAGTGAGCTCAGCACATTCTTCCCCCAAGAGCAAGATGAGAGGCACCACTTGTGAAGGCAGTTAAGGGACGAAGAAAATGTACTCAGGTAGGAAATCTACTCCAGTGAAAAACATTCCAAGCAGGCGATCCACCCCAAAGAAAAGCAACCCAAAGACGGAGTCCTCCATAGTGAAACCACAGAAGAATGTAAACAGTGCTTAAAGTCCACTGAGGTTCACTAACTACACAAAAATACATGATGACATCAAGGAGAAAATAGAATTCAAGGGCAGCAGATTCTGTACAGACAAAGTTAACGAAGTTCCTAAAAGCCAACAATTCCGGCCCCATCACACTTCAACCCCAAAGACTCCTGCCACTGAGAAAGACAATGTAAGGATGGATCTTCACACTGGTCATGTGAATCTCGATAGAAACAAGGTGGGATTTGCTGTTCAAGGGGAGGTAATGTTTCTTGCATGTAAAGACCTCTTTCAATTAACTGGAATGAGTAACCACATAAGGAGGCGAGGGTATACATTTATTGATAATTTGCTGCAAAAGAAATTGCAAAAGAGCAAGCATTCCTTTTCAAAGGTTTAAAAAGGCAGTTTGTTTCATATTCTGCTGTGTTACACATACTGGAAAGCAACATAGGAAACAGACTGAGCCATAACCATCTGTTGAAGAAAGAATTG
>KN883537.1:0-19746 GCA_000934455.1 Apostichopus parvimensis | reverse complement strand
TAGAGGGGATATCGGACTTGAGTTCGACTCTAACTCGTCTAGTCCCGGTCTTGACTCCCTTACATTCAAGGAATTCCGGCTCCTCGTAGCCGGTCACTTTCCCAAAACGCCCCAGTGTCCGCACAACAACCTGTTCAGACATGTCCAGAGGGAGGTGGTGGACTGTTACTCACACCGAACTGTCATACGGTGTGACCTTCAGTCCCCCAACTCCCTCCAACACATGGACGCCTTAGACGCGGGCAGCCTCCGAGGTGAATCTAACATCAAAACAATTCATACCCCGGAGAGGTTTACGCTGAAGCGCGTCAACCTCTCCAGGGACCTTTAAACCGACAGAACGCAAAACTGAAAAAACTTGTCCGGGGACGACCTTTGCCTCCCCCGAAAAACTCAACAATACGATTTTGCTGTCACGGCGAGCCGCCATGACAGCTAGGGGTGAAGCAAGCCACGCACCTACGAAAACCAAAAACCACGAAACAAAGCCAAAACTACACTAAACAAACTACAAACTATTGAAAGGCCAACGTAAAAAACACAAAGTGTGTGGTCAACCAAAGGTGGAGAGCAGCCGAAAACACGTCCGCACTCGACGAAAACCAACTAGCAACTCGGAGCCTGCAACCACCCAGCCCTGAATGCACCGAACGCCACACTCCGACTGCGCTTGCGATGATCCCTCATGCCATTCACGTTCAAAGTGGCAACTGAAAATGTATGGGCCATGAGAGGGCAATGGGGCAAAACTACGCCGACGACGATTCTGTGAGCTTCAAGCGCGCTCTAGACGACATGTCATCGTCCGAGTCGTCACTTGAGGCCGACCTTTTTAGGGATGGTTCCCCCATCTCGTCGTACCAGCTCGTCCCAGTGGCACGTTTCGGCTCGATGATCACCGAGTCTCCGGAGTCGCTGTTAGACAGAGCCTCCGGAGACCAGATGACCACCGAGTTCCCGGAGTCGCCGTCAGACAGAGCCTCCGGATCTGGCGACACCGGCGGCGGACTGGGGACGGAACTGGACGAGTTGATGGGGGAAGCTGGTGGAGACTTTCTCGGTGCGGGCACGGGGTTGGGGTCTGCAACGACGGGGGAGGGTGAACCAGGTGCGGAAGGTGACTCTTCACCTGGTTCCCCCTCCTTGCGTGAAGCTTCCTTCGAGGCAGTAGGTGCGTCGGAACTTGGCGCCTTTGCCTGACCCCCACTCTTTGTCATAAAGACATAAGAGGAGGTACAAGCGCGAAAGATATGTCCCTCCTTCCCACAGAGTGAGCACACAACTTCGCTTGGGCAAGCAGAGGTATCATGCCCAAGACGAAGGCAGCGCCCACACTTTTTGTTCGGGCAGCCCTTGGCTTCGTGCCCGGTCTCCCCACACCTGAAACAGGTACGGGGCTGACCGGGGTAACGCACGTGAGCTTTATGCCCGGCAATAAAAAGGAAGGAGGGAATGTCCTGCTTGAGGTCGATCCGAACCTGTCGGTGCCCGTTCAACACCCCAGGGGCCTGTGCGTAGGAGCACATTTTGGAGCCTTGACAGCCCCAAACCGACCTAAAACAGTTGCGACAAGTTCCTGACGCACCTCTAGTCCTACGTGGATGACAGTTACCCATACGGAACGTTCGTATGGAGTAACTGTCAAACCATCAACCCCACTCAGCAACGTGACACCCTTCTGCCGGGTCACGTCACTAGTAAAACGCAGATCATACGTATTACGACCCTGGAGAGCTTGCAAAGCATCAACCTCTCCAGGCACAACAACACCCTTACTCTTTAAAATACTAAAAACTTGCACCGGTGGAACCGCTTGTTCACCGGTGAAGGTTAACTTAACAATTTTGGAATCACGGCGCGATGCCATGATACCGAAGGTGGCTAGGCCACAGAGGAGTAACAAGAAACAAAACTAAAGACAGGTTGGTTAAACTACAAACGATATACGATAACGATATACGAACACACGAACTACCACACCCGCCTGGCGGGAAGTATAGCACAGTACAGTAGACTAATGAAATAGCTGTATCAGATGGAGAGCGAGAGCGAAAACACGTCTGCACTCCACGAAAGCCAAGAATTGGACCACAGGGGTCACTAGGGTCTACATTATGTCCCTAACGTGTTATTGATGTATTTTGGTAAATGTCAATGGGGATTTGGACATTTAGGGGCCGGAATGTTCAGGACAGAATGTGGTTCAGCTTAAGAATAGATGGCGCTATTCATGTTTTTGGGGAACCGTCGCGAGTTGACAACCGTATAGCGACACTCACGGCACCTGGAGTTCTCAAGGAGGCTCAAAGTCGTAAGTTTGATGAGAAAATCCTAATAAGAGGGCTAGATAGACCTCACAGGATATTTATATTACTTTTCAGATAACTTTTGTTTTACGTTGTTCGTTGATTGCAGTCAAATGAATGTTTTTGGGGGGCTGAAATATTTTATGTCAGTGCATAAGCTTAGGGTTTAGCGGTAATTTGCCACACAGTCTTATGTATTGGTAGGCTATCGAGTGCGCTGTACTGAAGGCCTATGGAAAATATTCTGGGTCACGTGACCTTGTTTACATTATTGAAATGAGCTATTGTGGAAGTTTTAAGGGATGTAGACATCCATGTAGATTATTGAAGAAGATGAGAGTATTGTTACTAGCCATGATGGGACATATTATATCAATTTATCCCAAGTTTATATGATTATTGTTGATTACCCAGCCATGCACAGAGTGCGGGCTGGGTCTTGTATCTTACTGTTTCTTCTTCTTCTTCTTTCTGTCACAGGAATTGCTATAGCTCGTACATGCCTTTACCGTGGTTCAGCAAACTTAGTCACAAGAATCATTGACCGTAAGGGTACCTCAGGCCATGACCAGTTTGGAGTCAAAGGTCACACAGGGGTCACTAGGGTCAAAATGGTTAACTGTGCCAAAAAATTAGAATAAGCTCAAATTGCAAAATTGAATATCTCATCTTTTAGATCATGACCAAAGATACGGTTAAGGGGTCAAAGGTCAATATGTAAAATTTACAAAAAACGCTACTCCTCCTACAGATTATGTAGCCTGATCATATGTCTTAGGAATATGATAAAGCTTGAAGCCCTCTACAAAACTTATTTTTTGAAATTTTGATCAAAGGTCATTTGGGGTCACAAGAGTCAAAAACAAGGTCAAATATAAAACAAGCTCAAATGATAAAAGTAACAGTGTCAATGTGTTGGCCTTGGACAAACATAAAACAATGTCCACGCAGGGCTCAAAATAGACGGGGGCGAAGGGCGATTCCCCCTACAAAGTTGAAAAATCGCCCCAGAAAAGAAATCACGAGGGCGAAAAAAATGCAAATACCGCTAAAATCGCCCTCCACATGTACTGCTCATGTACTGAACAGTCAACGGGCGCCGCACATTTAGAAAGATACAATACTGTGACTGAAAAAACTCTGACTGCCATTCCTTTTGTTATAATATAACAGCTTGGTTTCTACGTTCGCTCAGACACCACCTAGCTAGCTAAAAATATATCGGTTCGTCGCGTGATGATTTTCGCACACCCGTGTACTTGTATTTTTTTTCTCCCAGCTAGGTGAGTATCCGGGTACCCGGAAAAAATTTGTTTTACCTCGTGTATCACGATTTTCAAGAAATTACATATTGGATGCTAAATGAATTATATTCGCTACTGACAATGTTTTCATGTTCAAATACGTAGGTGTAAGATATGGTATAATACCTTACTCAATAATTTCTATTTGCTTTTGTTTCTTTCATTAACTTCATATAATTAACATTACTACTAACATCGCACTGCCGCCGCTGCTTATGCTTGCTCTCCACGTCTATTGGATCAGACCATATAAATATTTAGCTCTTAAATTTAGCTCTTAAACAGTTGTTACTACTACTATCTATTATGCAGGCCCAGGGTTCGCATTAGCCGCGAGATTGCGCGATTCGCGCAATTTGATCGCATTTGGAATAAACGATTAGTAAAAAGCCACTAGCGATTATTATTTTTTAGTTATCCCGTATAATCCATAAACATCTCGTAAAATTCCTTGTCAGCCTTTCCTTCTATGAAATAAACCAATGAATAAATAATATCTTCCACATTCAGTCAATGGGAAATCTAGCTAAGCCTAACCATCTGTTTATTCGCTGAAATTGTGACGCAGTTATAAGATATCCATGGAATACTTTCATTGTTGCTGTTATTTTCGACCACATGTTAGCCTAACACCACACTAAGTCAATGGGAAATCTGCCTAACCATCGGTTTGCAATTTTTTTTTTAAATCACACTTTGCGTAGGATTCGGGTAATAAATTATGAACCGGGTAGTGTCGCGTCAGGCGGGTACCTTCGTTATTGCTGTTATCATCGACCACATGGTAGCCTAGCACCACACTAAGTCAATGGGAAATCTGCCTAACCGTCGGTTTGCCAAAAACACAAAAAATAAAAAAAATTACACTTTTCGTAGGATTCGGGTAATAAAGTAGGAACCGGGTAGTATCGCGTCGGGCGGGTACCCGGGTAACCCGTGCAAACACTAAATTTTACCGATAAAATGTCAAATTTAATCAATTTGTAGCTACAATTTATACAGGAGAAACAGCCCTCGCAACACCAAAAAGAGCCCCCGTCATTAGTAAAACAGCCCTCGTAAAAAATCTGCTTGTGCTGAAAAGAGCCCTCGTCACCAAAAATTATTTTGAGCCCTGGTCCACGGTGACCTCTTCGTCCAACCTATGGTTATGGGTCAAAGGTCAAAGAAAGATCAAATCACAAACAACCTCAAATGGCGAAAGTAACAGTGTCAACATGTTCACCTTTGGCAGACATCCAAAATTGTCCACAGTGACCTCTTCGTCCAACCTATGGTTAAGGGGTCAAAGGTCAAATCACAAATAACCTCAATTGACATTGACCTCTTTGTCTAACTTACAGTTAAGGGGGTCAAAGAAATGTCAAATCACGAACCTCAAATGGAAAAAAGTAACAAAGTCATCATGTTCACGTACTTTGGCAGACATTCAAAATTGTCCACAGTGACCTTTTCGTCTGACATATGGTTAAGAGGTCAAAGGTCAAAGAAAGGTCACATTTCAAACAATCTGAAATGGCAACAGTAACAGTGTCAGCATGTTGGCTTCGGACAGAAATTTGAAATTTGTCAATGGTGACCTCTTCATCTGACCTATGGCCATATGGAATATGAATGAACTGTAGTCAGTGCCTTTGGGTTGTGCTCAATTAGGGTCGAAGGTCATGCATGACGTCACAAGGGTTATAACGTTAACTGTGCAAAAAAATTAAAACCAGGTCAAAACACAGAACTAAATGTGCCATCTTGTAGGCCTTGATAAAAGATTAAGAAAAGTCAATGACTACCTTATTATGCTGCTTGTGGGGTCAAAATTCACGCAAATGTGTTAGTAGCCTATTCGACACACCCACTTTGCAGATTTACCCTTTTTGAAAATCCAATTTCAATTAAAAGCTTTGAATCTCACGATTGTAATGTAATTTAAAGCAAATAGGCCTTCTTAAAAGAAACTGCATGTTAGAAAACAACAAACAAAAGAAACCAAAAAATCTAAATAGAACAAAAACATAATAACAAACAAAAACCCATTGGTTTGAAATCAACTGCAAAAAACAAAAATTAACAAACAAACAAGATTTAAAATTTAGGGTCAAAGGTCATGAAAGGATAAATGGCTGGGTCTGTGTCACTTCCGTGACATAATCATGTCTAGTTCTGTGCTTCATTTGAAGGAGCATTCTGCTTGAACATATTTGACTTTATGATTACTGAAGGTGGGTTAGCCTATAGGTTTTGTTGATAATGAGGCATAGTTCGAGCACTGCTGTTGTATATTTTGTTCAGGTTGTTGTTAAGAATACTTACCTGTTTCCTTGTCATGTAATTTATAATTAAGTATTCATTCTGATTTGCATTTCAGATTGAACCATCATCATTCATCTCGTCATTTGAGTTATCGTCGACACAATTATCGCCATCTCTTTTTGTCAATTGGAGATTTTAGTTGGATAATTGATGCGTTCAATACATGGGCTCAGCAACTTAAGATCATTTCTTCATTTTATTCTTTTGACTCCGGAGTAGAGGGATTGTCCGTCACACACATCATCAGGGGAATTAGTCAAGAAACTGCTTGTGCTGCCAGCAACGACTTCAGCTACAGACATTGAATTGCCACTAGAGGTGTCAGTTGCGGTCTCAAACAATGAGATAACTTCTCTCACCACCAAGGGGGATGATGTACATCTCCTACATTACCTCCCTGAACTGCATTGAACTTTTCTCCTAAACTCTACTGTTTTCAAATTGCCCGACAGCTTCCAATATTTACATTGCTTCTCCTGACTAGTAATGTATTGTGTAGTAACTGGTAGTATTGTCATTACACCACTATTACTGCATCACTTCTTGATTTGTGCCTAAGGTGACTTTTCCCCAAAACAGCAATTTCCATACAAACAGGTGTTTTATATAACTAAGTACATGGTGAAAATAGGTATTGATTACAAAGTCAAAACCATTAATAGCTGTCATTTCCTAACATATGTGTATCACTCTAGCAGACATTGTATCCATTGCTTACTCCAACAGCTGCCATAATTAGTGACACTCTTATGTAATAACATGATATTGTGAGAAGCCTATGGTACGTAGTACCCGGTAATAGCAGTGCCAACACTTAACCTATAATTTGATTTCTATTTGTTTCTAATACAAATCAGGTTCTGCACCACACATCGTTGCATCATGCATTAGCAACCATTACCTACTATTTAGGTAATTGAGGTCAGTAGATTTTTGTCAGTCAAACAACATCATAACATCCATCTGCCCTGTTGTTACCTTACCTGAGAGTACATTCCGTGATTATCACAATAGGCATTACACAGACTAATGTAGTTGAAGATTTGGGAATTACGATAGTTCACACAATGCCCTCCGAAAACTTTTCGCTCTGCTATCATGTACAGTTCACCTAATAAAGAAGACACCCATCATTTCACGTAGGTAGTACACAGTTGACAATTTATTTGCACTTTCATACCTACATGCACCATTCAATTTTTGTGCAACACTTTCAAATGTATATCATATTTGACAACTTATTTTGACTTTCATATCTTCATGCACCATTCCTCTTATCTGTACTTTTAAACGTATCATATTTTCCACTATATTCTTTTCCAAATTATTAAGGTTTGGGACTACAACATTTTATTACCATGATGTTTTCATTATTTATGTCCACACTGTAATTTCAACCACTGCATCTACAACATCACCTCACAAAACTATTATTCTTAACAGTGTATTGTGTGTTGAATTCTAAGCATTTAAGTTTAACAACATTTATCAGGTATCTCAGTATCAGCCAAACCAAAACATTTCCACAACAACCACATGAGACAGCCTACCCTTTCGACAAAGTCTCTACTAAACTTGTCTGTCACTTCTACATAACACCTACATCCAAACTTCCCAAACTATATGTTGCAACCTACAAATGACTCACCAAGCGTTGGCATTGGGTTGCACACATATTTCATCGTCAACCAATGTTAATGATCGAATGTTTGTCGGCAAAATTAACCCACACAGTCGACGTTACGCACAGTATGTCACAGCTTAACTGTTGCCATTTACCACCACAAATTTGTGGGAATCTGGGTTTTGTCACTGTGACATATCTCAAAAATAAATCTACCAATACATCAGAAAGTACTCTTCTTATCAGGTATTGATAGTCACATGTTTACGCAATAGTGTATTAGAATGGTTATAGAGTTACATGTGTGTCCACTGATGATACATGTCAAGAAAATAAATGAGAAAAAGACTTTCAACTTTGTCGGACAGTTGTAATAATTGTTACATCATACTATTAATCAAAGTAAGTAAATTGCTGGCAGTGCATACTGGTAACATTCCTTGTAATATCAAGATCAAGTATTCCTTTTAGCATAAAAAAGAATAGCTAAGACACTGATCATTTAATACAGTTCATGTGCAGTTTTTACATACATCCTGGGTCTGTTAGGTGTTAGAAAATTATGGATTACAGCTAGTGTGGGGGAAAGCACAACATGGGTCCCCAAGGAAAGAATTGGGAAGCAATGACCAACATTTTAAGGACAACCATAAATGTTGAGGATCTACTGACCTTTGTCACCATCACAATCCTTCAAGTAACACACTACACAACACACTACATCCATGTTGCCAATCCTGGAGGCGGTGAAGTCTGACATTCGCCTTCAAATTGAAGGCGATTTTCGCCGTTTATCTGGGGCTGCCTTCTTTGGACGCTGGTGTGCTGGGGAGGGGTTTTTCGTTTCGCTGCGTGCGGGTCGTCCTTTTGTAATTTTTTGAATGTTTCAGTGGGGGTTGGGGGTTTTGTCTCTGCAGGTCGGCGGGCGAAGGTTTTTGGCTCGCTTGACCTGTTTCGTTTGTCAGTATGGGATGGTTCGGTAGTGCCGTTTGGCCGTGACGTTTTGTATCCCGCATGGCGGGTCACGTAAAAAGCTCCATGTTGCCAGATTCACCTAACTTATATATTACCAACATACCTGTACACAGTAATACAAAGTATTTCCGTATCAATTTGTATTTAAGTAACTTCTCTTGAGACTTCATCAATGCCACATGGTATTCTCAAAGTTTAAACCTCATAGCAAATAACTCTTCAAGTCACCTCACAGGACTTTCACCGAGATTCAGAATCCGTCCATTCTCCAATGCCATAACATCAAACCGATTATTACTACATGCCAGTGCCATCCATAGAATCAGGTTTCCAAGACTTGCTGTTTATATTTATATATTTCTAATTAAGTATTACCAGACCTTCTTCACCATATGCAAATCCTAACAACTTTCATGCTTTTGTCTTACCTTGATTTTTACAGCAGCGTTTTTTACAATAGTATGAGGTTTTTTTCACAAATTCAACTTCACTCCACTTGTAACTAGTGTGGACTCGCTGTTTAGATTGATAGATTTTACTATTATCAGTCTTTTATTTTCAATACAGTGTCTTTAACACAAGCATCAATTACTTCTTCTTGTCTCATTGTCACCATTCCAAATTGTAGAATATAAAATGTACTTTAAATGATAGCAACATTTGGCATCTAGCACCCTAACCCAAACTTCGCAAAGGCATGGTGTGACACCGCCTCACACACCACGACCCTCTCCCTTTAACCCCTCCCCCATGACAAACAACTTTTCCACCCCCTCCATTCCACAGATCCTGTACATGCCACTGGATAGAAATGTTTTGAAAATCAGGCTACATAATTTATCCACCTCCTTGGTTTGACTATCGCACATTTTAAGTTCCACATCAGTAGTCTGTTAGCAGCACTATGAATATACTGCATTCCAACTTTTTAGTTGCCAAGCATTTGGTCATCTGCTTCCTTTGCCCACAATTATCAGTAAATCCTGACCAGAGTCAACTGGATTCAAACCAAGGTGACCTTGAAAGCTGAAGATCGGGGCCTGTCGTAGCAACTGAATGAACTTTTCTTCCAAAGTACCTAATAACCTACAATGAATCATCCCCATGGCCCATTACGTTCCTCTATACACAAAGTAACCACTCCCGGTATCTATTGCCGAGATCATAACCGCTCAGACATCATCACAGGGGGCAATGGGTCGCTGCCTTAGTCCATTTAACTACTGTGATGACGTCATCCCACTTATCATTCAGCAATAGAGACCCCTTTATCTATTCATTATTCCCTAAATAAAGACTCGCATGGGATTACTACCCACTACTCGCATCCCCTTCAACCTTGTTCCCACGAACGCGGGCTTGCTTCACTCTAGATCGACCTATTGAGGGGAGGGCAAGTTAATCCACTCTTTTACTGCGTGGGAACGGGGCAAGCCCGAGCTTGATCAAGCCCCTCATGAGAGGTGGGGTTAGGACAGCTTACCCCGGGTAAAGGTTGAAAAATGTAAATAAACGATTGCCTTGGGGTGTAAAAGATACGATGGATTTTATCAGTTGCACACATGCATTTCCCCTCTTATAAAACACAGTAATCCACTCTCTAGGGCTATTAGGCCTTCCTTTGCTCACTTTTTTAGGGGAATGGTGTTGCTGTAGCTTAAAATGCGGAGAATAATCACGAGATTCATAATTTGCTATGCCAACACAACACGATTGTTCCACATTACTCTAAAAATGCAGTCAAACTGTAGTATTTTAATTGATTATGGACATGCCTGATTTTGGGCAACTGACCAATCATAGGGCTGCTTCTCGTGACCTTTTCACCCGGCCCAAACTTATTTTGTTTACATATACTGTTTTGACAAAGGTAAGAATAGAATAACTGTAGAAGCCAAAAAAAGTCGTAAAATATATGTGTACACTTGTATGATATTGTATGCAAATGAGGTCGAAATTTCTGTTGATTAAGTACGTAGGCCTACGCTGCAAAGTTGTAACGCCTAACGCCGGTTGGGATTGCGATATTAATAGCATTAGCCTACATTATATATCTGCCTGACCAAAATCTTCGTTGACGTTAGACTTAGCAAACAATATAGGCTATGCCTATGCTTGGCCTAGTTGATGATGTCCTTATAATACGGACGATTGAACGTTGGTACATCCAATGTTGTTTATTCCTAGATTTCTAATCGAGGAATTGCTGCAATGAGCAGGGTTGTTTGGTATCACTTTGTATTGGCGTAGGCCTACGCCTAACGTTAGTTTTTGCTCCTTTTTAGTTTTAACATAATAAATAATCAGAACCATCCTTGGCATGGGCCTACTTAACTGATGGTGACATTAGAACGTAGATGGTATACATGCTCAGACTAACCCTAATGATTAGCCTACTGGCATAGATGCTAGACTTATCCTTTTGCCAAATTTGCTTCATTTATAATTGTAATTACTGTAACTGTACATTAGATGCAATAGGGCTAGGCTCTGCACAAGTCAGAGACAAAGACGTTTTGATAAAACAACTAAGGTTTGTGCAAAGTACCATAACACTAGGATCTGTTCAAGTGGATTGCACTTGGCCTAGGCTCTATCCCATGGACCAGGAAAGCAGCCACTGTGCCTCACTACTCCAGGGTCTCCATATCGACTAGCTATGGTTATGAATGCGTGAACTAGTAAAGTTCCAGCTTTATGTTTTATTTTGCTATTTTCTCTAACAGTTTCATGATGACTTCTCACAAATGTGCAGTCCATTGTGCTGGGAAGATAGGGCCATTAACAAGGTTCACCTCAATCAGTTGGTCTAAAGTTATTGCCTGTGCTGAGGAATGGTGCAAATTATCTGTCCCACAGTATGATGTTGCTCACGAAGTTCTATCCACCTGCAAAGAACAGCCTGACAGCTTTGAGGACATCTTCTACCATCGTGATTGCTATGCGGCTTTTACCAACAAAACAGATATTATCAGAGCAAAGAAACGACAGACGAAAGTACCTGAACATAAAGCAGTTGAAGGTAAGAAGTTTTTCAAAATGCATTTTATTATGAGTTCAAAGTATGCTGTATTGATCCCAAAGATGCCTCATTTTAAAATATGGTAACCTTTGGTCAAAATTCTTTAACTTTTTTTATTACCACCCTGGAGGAAATTTCAGTAATGAAATACAGAAACATTCAGTCATCTTGTGTGCTCATGTAGTATGTCTAAGAACAAATTGGAAAGTAAAGACCTACAGGGAAGGATTTTTGAAAACTTGCTATAAAACATGCTATCATTTGGGGCCAATACAGACTACCTTTAAACAGTAATGAAACAGTAAGGAAACATGTCAATGAACACATACAAATTGTTTTAATGATGTGATGTAACACTTCTTGGATCAATTCACTTGTTGGAACTTTAAAAGCTCATTTCCCTTGCATACAATTTAATTGAACTGCTTGAATTTACATTGGTATGTGAATACGTGGTAAATAAGTACTGCAGATTTGTAGAAGATTTAGTGTGAGCAAAAAGGGCCTTTTATTGTTTTATTCCCAATGTTCTTGAAATTGGGAATTGAAGAATTGTTAGAAAACCTGCAGCAGCCTAACAATATTCCTAGCACATTCGGGGAACTGGCAGATATTGTTATCAGTAATATGACGAGGATGGCCATTTACTGTAAATCAAACTGTGTCCACTTTGTCACCGACCGATACCCAGCTGCTAGCATCAAAAATGCTGAAAGAGGGGGGTGCGCCAGGGGTGCCCTCTGTCTCCATTACTTTATGTTTTGTTTAGCGAGTCCCTCTCTCGTCTTTTGGAAAGGGACTCCAGACTTGTTCCATTCGTTGTGCCAGGGGGTGCCAAAGTGAAATGCGTTCAATATGCGGATGACGTCACATGTGTTGTTTCGAGTCTGGGCTCCTTTCGTGCCCTCTCGCAGGATTTATCTATCTTTGAGAGAGCTACCGGGGCGAAGTTGAATCCGGGAAAGACAAAGGGCCTTCGCCTTGGCAGCTGGAGATACAGAGACTTACCATTCGGTGCATCGTGGTCGGATCAGAATATCAAAATTAATGGTATATGGTTCGGCTACGATGCACCTTGTGATGTCACCTGGAACGAGAGGGCTGAGGTATTTGAGAGCAGGCTCGAAACCTTTTCCCCCGCTGGCTTTCGATCTTGGGGAAAGTCACCGTCGTTAATCGTTTTGTTTCGCCCATCTTGTGGTACCCGGGTGCGGTGCGCCATGCGGGATACAAAACGTCACGGCCAAACGGCACTACTGAACCATCCCATTACAAACAAAACTCAGGTCAAGCGAGCCAAAAAAGTACATACGCCCACCGACCTGCAGAGAAAAAACGCCCAACCACCCACTGAATCATTCCAAAAACTAAAAAAGGGCGACCAGCACGCAGCGAAAGAAAACACCCCTCCCCAGCACACCACCGTCCAAAAAAGGCAGCCCCAGATAAACGGCTAAAATCGCCTTCAACCTGAAGGCGAATGTCAGACTTCACCGCCTCCAGGACTGCCTGCCAACTGGCAAATTTCCCCCTAAACACAACACATCTGTTCCTCCAAACAATTGTTTTCACAACAGAACAAACACAAATAATACGCTGCAACACAGCAACAGAACAAACTGGAGGATCCAACCCATATAAAACAAAGCCCTGTCCTACCGACCAGGAACGGTCTACCGTTAAACGGTCGGTCCAGGTCTGAAACCACTCCCACAAGCTTAAAACAAAGGAACAACGCCAAAAAAACATGGGCAGTACTCTCTAAGCTGTCACAGCCGGTCCTCGGGCACAGTCCATCACCCAATCGCCAGTGATACCCAATTCCACGTCGCGTCCTGGTGCGGTTGGAGAGAGCGATATTTTCATTCATTTGGTCGGGTGGTACAGAGCTTGTCAAGAGGGCGGTATTGTACCAAAAACTGGAGAAGGGGGGGGGGGCTAGGGGTGGTTCATCTGGGAAGTAAATTAACTTTTTTGTTATTTAAGCAATTATTTGTAGCGGTAACTGACCCAGGGTTGCCTTGCTCATATTTTGTACGTTTTTGGGGCGGGTTGCACTTACGTCGAAGGGTTCCGGTGCTGTTTAGCAACAGAGAACCGCATAGTAGTACACCAAGCAGGGTGGTGCGTGTCATTTGCTCCGCTCTTATTGAGTTGCACCCTGTTGACCTGTCACGGCCGGCCCTCGTTCACAGTTCCTTGCGAGATAGGGCCTTGAATGCAATTTGTGTACAGGGACGTCATCCTGCCGAAGTATGGCGTTCGGTGCATTCAAGGCTGAATGGTTGCAGGCTCCGTGATCTTGTATGGAGAATTGCACACGGTGCGTTGGTGACCAATCTGCAAAGGTATCACTGGCGATTGGGTGATGGACTGTGCCCGAGGACCGGCTTTGACAGCTTAAAGAGTACTGCCCATGTTTTTTGGTATTGTGCCTTTGTTTCAAAGCTTGTGGGAGTGGTTTCAGACCTGGACCGACCGTTTAACGGGAGACCGTTCCTGGTCGGTAGGACAGGGTTTTGTTTTATATGGGGTAGATCCTCCAGTTTGTTCTGTTGTGAAAAAACTTGTGTGGAGGAATAGATGTGATGTTGTTTTTAGGGGGAAATTTGCCAGTTGGCAGGCAGTCCTGGAGGCGCTGAAGTCTTCACACTCGCCTTGAGGTTGAAGGCGATTTTCGCCGTTTATCTGGGGCTGCCTTTTTTGGACGGTGGTGTGCTGGGGAGGGGTGCTTCGTTTCGCTGCGTGCTGGTCGTCCTTTTGTAGTTTTTTATTGTTTCAGTGGGTGGTTGGGCGTTTTGTCTCTGCAGGTCGGTGGGCCTATGTACTTTTTTGGCTCCCTTGACCTGAGTTTCGTTTGTAAGAATGGGAAAGTTTAACAAGAATGTGCCTGCTTCTTCCTTGTGCAGCTTTTCCATCTCTATGGGCTCTCTCCTGTTTGGCCTCTTGAATTCCCACCTTTGTCAGTACTTCTTTGGTGATTTCCAGGCAGTCTTCACTCGGTTGTGTTTCGTAACCCACGATCCGCAAGTTATTTTTCCACAGAACGTGCGTTCTTGTTAAGCAATGATGAATGCAAATCGAGTGAACTCTCAAGGCTTGTTACACGATTTCCTGCACACAGTCTGTTCAGTTTGCAATTCTCTGACTTTCTAGTTTCTTGATTTGTTCGGAATGAACCTTTAATTCACGTTCCAAGTTCTTTTTGAGCTTCATTAGCTCTGAAGACATTCCATGAATTGCATTTTCCACTGCACTCTCCAGTCTCTGTGTGAGGTCTAGATTTGCATCTTCTTGAATACTAGTTACCTCTGGGTCCGACAGGTTCTCGTGTAACTCGTCCTCGTGTTCTTCTCCTATGGCTGACATGGCGTGGCTAATCGACGGTTGAGAACGTGATTCGATGGCCTGTTTTTTCTTCTTACCTAGGCTACCGACTGGTCTACCACGGGTCTTGCTAATTTTTGGCGCTGGAATCTTTACGATTGTTAATGTCAAAACTCGAAAGCTGGGGATTAACTTGGATCAAATAACGATAAATCCAGAGGCCGAAATCAGCGTGACTAGGTGGCTGCCATAACAGGCTCGTTCCAAATAGACCAATCACATCAATGTGAAGCCTTAGTTAGCATAACCAACAGGAGTGATTTTATTTCACATTTTTCGGAAACGTAAGGTGAAAACAAACTTTCTTTAGCCTAGGCCTCAAGTTTCAGTGGCTAAATGAATGTGGTTTGCTACCGAGTAGCAGTGGACAACATACGTAGTCCTAGCTAGGGCCTAGGCAGTATTTCAAATATTACGCTTGAGCCAGTTAGACTAGCCAAAATCTAGTCAAACAAGTAACGTAGACTATCCCTCATATCTATCTTTCAGGCCTTACTCGATATTCTCGTAGAAAATTCAAATGAATGAAAAAAAATTAATATATTACAAGCAGTACTTGTCAAAACGAAATGTGCTTTGAAACCGTGGCCCATACTGGAAAGTATATGCCCTATGTACGTTATGGCGAGTATCTTCGGTACGGAATTATAGCTTGATATGCCAAGCTGATCTCGTGATTATCCTACAAAACAAGCTGGCGTGATGTAGAGTGGTGTTACAAATTACCATATCAAATTCCATATCAATTCCAGACGAGTTTGAACACATGCCTTCGACAGAATAGGCTAGTGTAACGTTACTGTGACTTGTGTGTAGGCTAATGTAATTTGTAACCTCTAGAGGCTAGTGTATATAACATACTGTAGGATAGACTAACGTAACATAACTGTGAATGCGTAGGCAGGATGGCTAGTCTATATACTAGTGCAAATTGGGAAGAGAAGTGTCGAGAACAATTACCAAAAATTAAAATCTGTGAGACATGTAGTCGGAATCGTTGAAATTATAGCAACATTTCCCGTTTAAGCCCCCTTACAAATCTAAAATTTTAAAAAGGCCCCGGGGGACAGCCCCTTCATGGGCTCGGACCCCTCCTCCTGGTGGCATAGTATTATAGTATTAACAGAAAGGTTTAGGGATGGTACTGGTCCAAATGAGCAAATCCAGGACCACCAACAGCAACATCAGAAGCTGATGAAATATATTCAATGAAATTCTGATTCCTAATTTGGGTAGTTTTCTTTCTCAGTTTTAATGCAAATTTACTCATGTGTCAAGTGTAACGTTGAAATTTGTGTCATTTCATACTTCATGATGTACTCTTACTGTATCTTGAATTCAGCTTTCAGGCAAACAGATCAGGCCAATCACCACCAGCAGCAGGGCGCAGACATGCACGCCCTGTTGCACCATATTCAATGAAGATCGTGGCACTATCCAATCCACTGAAAAGCTCTTAAATGCTGTAAATACTTTGGTTTGCCTATATGATAACTACTGCTGTTGCATTATAATTTGTACATACATGGTTCAATGGCTCAGCTACTATGCTTGAGACTTTTACACCGTTATTTAGAGCCCTTCAGGTGCAGTACAATGTACAGTATATTATGTCTGAAAGGTATTATGTAAACATCATCTTCAGTTGTGAAACCTCAGGCAATAAACAGTGATTGCTTGTCTTCCTGCAGTAGTTAATGAATCATTGTGCCGTGCCTAGAAACCCTTTCTTTAACATTTTTATATGTATATATGTAGGTTTGACTATACATTCAGTAATGCTTAATAGACCTGGTTAAAAATGTCAGTCAGGGTTGATTCCATCATTTCAGTTTACACTTTTTTTGCTTTATGTTGAAAGACTCTCCATTCCAGCATACACTGCATGTCTCCTTATCCTCTACTTGTTTTGTATGCAAGTTAATGTAGTTCTTTGATTCAACACAATTTTCTTTTCCTATTTCTTTAAGGACACTTGCCAGAGAACTGTCGAGTGCCTGCAGATCTCGATGCTGCTGCTTTTGAACAGTTTTTGTGGGATAATTTTCCTCCATTTCATGGAATACCACTAGTTTTTTAAAAGGGCTATTGGAAGTGGCAAACTAATAGATCTTCCTGAAGGCATGCAGAAAGCACCAGCTGGTGTTCGAGGAAAGACCAAGCATTGTATTTATGTGTTGCCCTGTACAGAAATACCTGCTCAGACAGTAAGTTTGCATTCTTTTTGTTTGATTTTGTGTGTAGTGTCTACTAGAAGTGTATGACGTTATTTATATCTTTAAGTAGGTGTACAAGGTGATGGTTATAAACTATCAATCTTACTTGTCGTTATGGTTGGACTGGAAGTGTAAAGTGAATTTTGTATTAGTTTAATGAGCCTTCTTGAGAATATGTAAATGACTTAATGCTTTGTAACAATCTTGAAAACTGAATTGCTGTCATCGTGATTTGATATGTGTGGATGAAAATGGAATTATAGTACAGGGTATGACAGCTGCGGTTTTCATTCTCTCCTAGTTAACACGAATTATAATGCATAAATGTGGTACATGATTGTAACTGTAATTCATAAACAGTAAGAAGACAACAGTTTGACATCGTCGATCTTTCAGGAACTTATCATGTCCCATTCTTCTAATTAAGATTTATTCCTTATGTGATTTACTTTGTTAAACTGAGAGTCAACCAGTGGCCATATGTTCTCTACTAGTTGTGGGTACAGAGGACAAAGTTTGTTTGTAATTACTAATGTTATTCTCCTCTTCCTCTGATTTGCAACATGTTCAAGAAGTTTGCAAGGAGAAGGAAATTGTTTTGTTTGCGAGCAAAACAACGAATATGCATGCCCAGGCACTTGCTGCAGACCAAGCAAAGGTTATTAGAATATAACAATGAAACGGTAAATTCAACCAATTGTGATAAATGTCTGAATAGTACTTTTACTGTCATTTGGTTATAAATTTCTTACCAAAGAGAGAACAATAAGTCGCTGCTGCATTAGTCAACTGTTACGTTTGATGTTCTCAGAAACAACCATATACTGGTATTAACTGCATGAACTTAGCTCTGTCATTCTTCAACTAGACAACCCAGTCTTATAAATTATATATATTTATATATATGTATTCAATTTACATATGAAATGGAATACGGGGGTAAATGTTGTTTTCTAGATATAGACATTTTCAGAATGGTTGGTCCAGCGGTACTGACACCATCGCCACTTCCGTTTTCCGTAACAAAACTTTTACAGGGTTGTTTATTAATTGGAAATCCTCGTGCCCCAAAAAGTATAAAATTGCGGTTATTAAGGCTTTGCATGAACGCGCACGTAGATTGTGTTCGTCGGATTCCTTGTTCGTTCATGAATGGCAATTTATTACACGCATTTTGACTTTAAATGGCTACCCTAGGAAGTTGTTGCATGAAATGGAGAACTATACTTCTAAATTGAGAAAATAACTGGGCATGGGTCCTGTGATTAAATTTGATCATGGTGAGACCAAAGAAATTACAGTTTATGTTAAATTACCATACTGTGGCCTTTGCAGTGATAAACTCGCTAAGACTTTAGGTAGTTACATGGGTTTTGTGATGACAATATTCATATGAAAATAATTTTTCCGCTAAACAAAATTTCTTTCTGCATTGTTCAACTTCAACGATTCTTATAAGTTAGATGATACCAACAATATTGTATATAGGATAAACTGCCCAGACTGATTCCTTTCATGTCGAAGAAACCAATAGACGTCTTAATGATAGATTCTAAGAACATCTGATGAGCTCTTTTGGTGGTCAGAAAGGCGTTATTAACCTTCATTGTACTGCGCACAAACATAATCTTCCTACTTTTGTTGACAATTGTGTCGCTATTGGTAATGAATCCCAGTGGTTCAGGAGGAAGAATAAAGAGAGTCTCCTAATAAAAGACTTACATGATGACTTGAATAGAAAACGTAGCGAGCTAGGGGTTGGAGCTATTTTAATCCCGACTACTTTTTCATGCTGGTTTGTTGTTCTATTCATTCTTAGTTTACAAATTCACTCATGCTTATCACTATTGTCGTCTTCGGATGTACATTACCCCTTGCCTGACGATGGAGTGGTGACCACTCCGAAATATAGCAGTATGTCGTTGTTAAAGATATTCGCTTGTTTATCTTATATATGTATGTATATGTATATATATATCTATGTATATATATATGTTGGTTGCCTATTCATTGCAGGTTCAGTTATAAGATTCTGTTATATACATAGGGGCTAAACCATTAAGTGACTTGTATGTATGTATGTATATAACAGAATCTTATAACTGAACCTGCAATGAATAGGCAACCAACATATATATTTACATATACATATATATAAACATACATATATATATTAATTCATAAATACAAGCCTACTCGATCTGTACGCTCAGAATCCAAGTCCTTACTTACCAAACCTGTCATTAAAACTTCTACATACGGTAACAGGCGTTTCGATTACTCATCTGCGACATTATGGAACAGTTTAACGGAGGAAGCTCAGTGTGCCAAAAATATAGATCAATTTAAAAAAGTAGTGAAAACCTTTCTATTTTGCTCCATTTTGCATTTATAGCGCTTTTCAAATTGAAAAATTTTCACATTTATATATATTTTAAATTTAAAGATTTTTTTGGTATAATTTTAGATTTTCTATTTGCAGTTTTTATACAATTTTTGATACCTTACATTATCGATTGATATATTGTTATATCATGTTTGTATGTATTTTACTGTCAAGCGCCTTAGATCAATTTCTGATTGGATAAGGCGCTATAGAAATGTT
>KN883536.1:168416-180365 GCA_000934455.1 Apostichopus parvimensis | reverse complement strand
AGGGGAAAGAGAAGCAGAAGAAGGGGAAACCTGTGGTGAATAAGGAGTCCACTATCAAATGTTATTATTTGGGTGTTGAAATAAAGAGAGTGTATCGGTGAAACACCTTGAAAATTTATTAGCTTTGTTTTTTGTCTTAGTCAATGGTAGAAGGTATACTTTATATAGTAATTAGTTTTACTGATAAAATGTTGTAAAAATGGATCAATTTTGTAGCTACAATTTATACAGGAAAAACAGCCCTCGCAACACCAAAAAGAGCCCCCGTCATCAGTAAAACAGCCCTCGTAAAAAATCTGCTTGTGCTGAAAAGAGCCCTCGTCACCGAAAAATTATTTTGAGCCCTGCCCTACTGGCTGTCTATATAATTTCATTCGTCGTCGGCACAGATATCCATGAACTGTGGCAATTATCGATCCTAAACCATAGCACTGTGAGGGGAATACCAATATTTATTTTTAACTTGCAATTTCTAGAAGGGAATATAACTTAAACAAAAAGTAATATGTTTCCAGTGGCATCATAGCAATCTCTGGATATTGTGCAAGTCACTATGCAGGATGAATGAGACTCGAGTTTTTTGTTGTCATATTTGATGGATATATGCTAGAAAGCCAGATTATGGTCACCCATGCTCAAATTTCAACAAGCACGTTTTGACTGCCCCACTTTAAGCAGTTTAATACCCACACCCATATACTTAATTGTCTTATTTTAAAACTCCACATTGGCTGGACATAACACGAAGGATCTGGGCCTCTAGGATAGTACTTACAAATACATCTAGCAATTTGTAGGCACTAAACTTTGTGGTTAATGTTGATGATGTTTAAGGCTTGCATAGAACTTGCAATCATCATTGTAGGAGTAGAACTGGAGATCTGTAATATTTTAACTCTACAGTCAAATTCTCACCTACAAATGCTCCTTTGCATTAGCAAGGTAGCATAGTCTGACAGGTCAGCTGGATGTTTTGATTTGCTGAATGCTTTTCTATGCATTTGCCATTTGATTTCTAGTGAAAAACTCATTAAAATCTGGTTTGTTAACTCGAAAATTACCCATTTTTTAGCCTATATTCCCGATTTGGTAATTTACACAGCACAGCAGAGGTTTTGTCACGGTATTGAAAGCTCATCAGAGTTTCATGCTCAAATATGTTTGGAAGTGAAAGACAATATGGTCACTTACACATGTATGAAAACTCCACAAACATTTACTATCAAACTCAAAAGCATACTTCCTTGCTGAAACATTAAATTCTCTATTTTTGCTGAATGCCTGGAAATACAGGGTTAGTGTCTCCAGGCTAGAAGTACTTTTGAAAACCTCAACAATTATAGCATGCTAAAATTTTCTCCTGGGGTAAGGCGATTTAGTAACTGTTTGAAAACTTCATCAACTTTAGCATTCCAAAATTGAGGCCATTATGCATGTGATCTTGAAAGTAAAGCATAATATAGCCTAATGGTATTGTAATTTACAATAATAGGTTAACATCTACGAAAGTTCAAATGCAAAGGCCTGGGAAATGTTGTACCAGTTATGTTTTTCAAATATAATTTTGTCAATGACTCAGGAAAACTCATGTTTTGATCTTTGTTATCAACAACAATATTCTTTGCTCAAAACCAATCTGTTTAAATACTTGAACCGATGAGACTTTTACCACATGTTTCTAATTCCAGGCCAATTGGGTCTTCTATGAATAAGATATTAATCCCAACATCAATAGTAATGTTCGACACGTGCCATCACCACCATATGAAAGTGTTTATATCAAAGTTTCAATATACTTGTTTATATTGACAAACACTATTGAGCAAAACCTTTTTTTGATAGAAAACAAGTTGGAATGAACTTTGTGTAGGCATATGGAGGAGTTCCAAGAATTTATAGTGTAAGCTTAGAATTAATATTAATAGTAGAAGGAGTCAGATTTTAAGCTAGATTTTGGCATTGAATTTTTGAACACCGGGTAGTATCATTGTCAACCATATTGAGAGAGGGAGATAATGTATTGGAAATATAACTTGACAGGCTGTAGTCTGTCACGAGTTATGGATAAAAACGTACTTTCGTTAATACTTTCAACAATAAGCGAGTGACTTGAATTTACGACATGGTGCTCAAAGACTCCAACTCGGACAACAGCCATCAGTGAGTCCAGAGTTAGTCCAGTAATCTGCTTGTAATTTGAACCTCTAGTTGGTTGACATGGACTCAAGATATCAAAGGGACCCCAAATTTGATAACAATCTCAGCAAATCAATTGTAAATCAAAAAAACTAAAATAAAGAAAGTAGGTTTTCTATTTTTATTGTTGGAAGGATTCAGAGCCAAACCTTTAGAATTGAAATGATAGGAAATGTGTTATGACCTTTGACTTTTCCCTGAAGATGGATTGTAAGGCTTCCCAATGGTTTTTTGATACTTTGATATCGATCTAATTGCCTTTCAAGGATTTCACTTCTCTGCGTTTGTTATTATGATCTTTCCAGACTCGGGTTTGATCACACTCGCGTGTTTCAGATGACATCAAGTGTCTTCCAAGGCTCTAATGTAAAATGAACTTTTTGATTGCAATCACTTTTATAATGTCAATACAGGAAGCATGTGATAGCAACTAAAACCTTATTTTTGGGTTTCTATCTGTGTTGATAAATGTTGGGGTTATTGAACTGAAGTGAAAGCAAGGGATAATGCGACATTTTTGCGATAATGCAGTAATGTAATACAGCCGTACCAATTGTACCGAGCAAAAGGGGTTAGGATTATTAAGAGTGTCAAATGATTATATCTGAAGTCAAGAGCAGGCTAATTTTACCATATAGGAACATTAGGGAGCATTCGTTTTACAACCGTGGTCCCTGGCTGCTTAACGGTGTGACAATTCCCAAGATTTCTCAACATTCATTCTACAGAATAAATGGGTTATTTTGAAAAGTGTGATCCTTCAACTCTTTTCTGTTAGGGTTTGATTGGGGAAAAATGTCGGCAAATTAGTGAAGAATTTGAAGGAAAGGGGTAGTAATTTCAATGGGGATATCTACAAAATCCTTCAAAGAGCCAACTTTTCACCATGATCGCACTTGCTGTAAATTGTGTCTTCATGCTTACATATCGAAATGAGGTTAATCTGGATTTGTCAGAAGGACTTGATAGAATCCATCATAATTGGTTCATGTTTGATGGGGAACTGTAGGCAGATTTGAGGAAAAGAAATTGTTCCCCTCTGCAGTCTAATAGTTTTGTTAATGCAGTGATTGATCTCGGTTTTAAATGCACACACTTCTTCTCAGCACAAGAATAGTCTAAACCTAGAATGTTCCATTGCAACAAGGTGTTTTGTTTTGCATGAAGTCAATAAATGAGTTTGGAGTTATAAAAACATTGCAAACTTTTAAAATCAGTCAAAAAAGAAACAACAAAAAACACTTTACTGTGAAAATGATCTTCCTTAAATGCTGCAGAACCGACCTGTGAGAATTTAAGCTACATTAACAAATTACAATTAAAATTGATTGTGACGAAAAAAATGAAGAAGTACAAAAGTCCAAACCCCTCCCCCTCCCCCTCCTCCACCCCCTCCGCAAGATTGCTGGCTGCATGTACAGCAAATCTCCGAAAAACAGAATGCTGCAGCGTTTATGGTCAAATTTGGTGTCCATAGCAACATCACAGGGTCCTTGTTAAATCCCAGGGCTGAAAGATCTGCTTGGGGACCAGCTGGGCTCAGAGCCAAACGGAACTGTGATTATTTGCCAAAAGGAAATTCCCTATATATGTGCTGACCAAACATGAAAGGAATTTTTCACTTCTGGAAATGAGCTGAAATCTGTTCCTGGTTTGCATGTAGCTATGTAGAATTGGTAACTGGCTGCCCTCATCACTAGGCTAGGTGGAGGATTGAATCAGGGGCACAACCAATTGTTATTGTACTGGAGAAGGGGGTTAAGTAATCGAGGGAGGGTTCTAAAGGGAGGGGAGGGGTGAGAAATCTTAGTAAAATAGATGTTGCAAAAGGTGCTACAGTTTGCAGCTTTGAATCACTGTTGAAGAATATTTTACTGTTCTGTTGTACTGCATATATAGATGGTATAAAATAATGTATCATACACTAGGATATATTGTAATATTGTCTGTCGTTGGGTGGGGAAGGGGAGACTGAGCACACATATTTTCTGGGGGGTAGGGAAGGCCCCAGAAGTACATGATTGCACTTTAAATTGAACACCTTGTTTCTGGCACCCATGGATTATCTTTTTCCTCCTCCAATCCCCCTCCCACAACCTGCCTTCCCCCATCCCTTCTCTTATTATAATAATACAATCTTTGAAAATCATGCCTGAATAAATCCCAAGGACATACAAATTTGTCTGGTAAGATGTTAACAATTCTAAAAGGGTGGCTGCGTTTTTGAAGTACAGAACCCAGGAGGGAGCCCATTTGCCTCATGTGACAATAAGGAGATACATAAGCTGAAACCTAGATCCTTGCAAGGGACATAAATTTACAGACACTCGGACACTTTAGGAAAGACTACTGTGGGGACTTCTCCCACTTCATGACAGTTAAAAGGAGATCAATATTGGCCCATAATTTTAGCATTCTAGAAATTTCTATTTTTTTTTTTTTTTTTACTTCCTGGAGGCTCTGATCTTCCATATATTATTTCGAAACATTAAATGTCCCAGTAAGGCAAATTACATTGTCCGATGACCATTATTTGACTTTTTAGCATATTTAGTGGCAATAATGAAAACCTTTGAGGACTTTCAAGCATTTAGTACAGAAGCTTATTAGGGCCATGTTACTTACTGCATTAGATGATGATGGATTAAATATAGAGGAACAACTTCAGTTCATCAAGAGTGTGATTGCTAGGCATCATAGTTTATAAAATCTGCAAATGTTTGTCAGGAAATATCAATCCTTACCAGACAACTAAAAACAAGTTAATCTCTGTTATTTGGTGATGATGTATAACCATGATATAACATTCTTCGACTGTCCTATTTATTTATTTCTCTCTTTGAAAGACTAATGGCTACCGTGGTTAACTAAAGCTATGTTTAGCCTCTGTGGTGTAATGATGTTGATTCAAATATTTGTGGTTTTCTAGTCAGAGTTATATTCAATCAAATTCCTTTCTCCTATTGTGTCCGGAATAAACAAGTCACTCACAGGAAAGTTAATCCTCAGAGAAATATCCAGACATACTTAACTGGAGATTGGATGAGTCAGATAGGTTTAAGTTTCTGTAAAAGAGACATGATTGTTGTTGATAGAGTCTTATAGTCTTGTTTTTAAAGTTAGTTACGTTCATTTTGCTAGTTATGTGTCTGTAGCTGTTCTGTTTTTTCAAGATTTCCACCTTTTAAAATATGATTAAGTCACTGGATTGCACCTTTAAAGGCTAAATTGATGATGATGTCAGAGCGCTCTTGTGTTTTTCATTGAGTTTTGTGTTACATCTGAGGAACTGACCCAATGTTCTGTTGGTTAGACTACATAGTTCAGTCATTTTAATCAATGAACCTCGGCTGTTTTAAAGGGTCATAGATATATAGCCAAACTTTGAAATGGTCTACAACATAACAGTAATAAATTTTGTGACCAAAGTCATACATTTACATCTGAATGGAAGAAATGATGACTAAAAATGAATTTTAGTCTTGACTTTACAGTATACTTTAAAGAAGAGTACCTGGAAGATCAGAATAACATAAATATGGAAATATGATCTTCCTTTTTGATATTTTGTTCAACTTTGACATATATCATGAAAGGTCTCATTCCTGTCAACAAGACATTGTAAACTACAATTTATTGCATAAAAGTAAGTGGGCCTGACGTTTCAATCCTAGCAGGGTCTAGTGCTTCAGAGGCATTTTAGCCCCTGAAGTAGATCCTGCTAGGATCGAAACGTCAGGCCCACTTACTTTTACTCATTCTCTTACACATGCTCTTTAGTGGATAAGCAGTTTGCTAACAGTGTTTGTTTTATTTTGCAATTTATCGCAACGGAAACATTCGCCTTATCGATTTTTTCTACAAAAATCATTCAAATGATACTTTTGGGTGCCTAAAATCACTCCGTTGAGCAACAGTACATTTTTAGGGTTATTGCACTCGATATTGTAGAACCATTCTTACCTGTGAAAGAAAATCTTTCTCATAATCTGTAAATGGAATTGCAGCTTTTATCCACTATAGCTTGTTTGTTTATTGTTTTGTTTTATTCATTCAAAAGAAAGTCCATTACCATTGATTTATTTTCCAGTATTTTGGCAGAAATGTGTTTGACCTTTAATGTACGATAGAGATGGTATATAAGAGCCTTATGTGAAAGTTCATACTTCATAGCCTCAGACAGTGAAAAGTTTGAAAAGGGATGATTGGGTGGGGGAGAGATTGGCAGGGAGGTAGAAGGGGGGAGAGATCGGGAGGGAGAGGGTGGGGAGAGATCGGGAAGGAGGTAGAGGGTGGGGAGAGATCGGGAGGGAGGTAGAGGGTGGGGAGAGATCGGGAGGGAGGTAGAGGGTGGGGAGAGATCGGGAGGGAGGTAGAGGGTGGGGGAAGGGTGACTAGGAAACGTTGACAATGGGTAGGAAGTTGTATGGAATCAGCTTTCGATATTTCATGTCAAGGAGTCAAAGATATTGATCTGTAACATGATACCCTAATAGTAAACATACTAAGGAAACCTTTCTGTTTGGTAAACCGGTGTCATTGTTAGAAAGAAGAGAGAGACAAACAGACAGACAAACAAACAGACAAAAACAAAATGGCACAGGGTTGAAATATCAGCTGTTTTCCCATACACAGGCACACAGTGCTTCCACAATCCAGCAATTGATTTTTTTTCTTTTGAGGTTGTACCCAGAATAAAAACAAGTCGTTTCATCATATATCACTTTACTCTGGTTTGCAGAGTATAACATTATTTGACTTTTAAAACCACAAGAGTGTCTCTCAAGAGGCCAGTCATCTTACTGAAAAACAACTCATCAAAAACTAAGTAGTTTGTGGTTTGTAAAGTCAGGCTATTGTGAAGGGATTTTTAGGAGTCTTTGACACGAACGGACGGATGGACGGATTGGTTTTATCAATTTACTGTCACTCTGTCAGACCCTGGGAATGTAGTATTGCCGAAAGGAATTGGATATTTTCAACTCGATGACCAAACAGATGGCTCAGTATAGTTACTCTCTGCTGCTCGGAATGAAGTGTTTTGTCATGAAATGAACGTCATGTTGGTCTTGAGACTTGGGGAGCTTGCTCTAGTTATCAATTTTTAGGCGATTTAAAACTTGAAGATGTTCTGATTTTCCATGAAAGTTATTTTTTGAACACCTTCCAAATGAACTTCACAAAGTTGCCTAGCTACACAGATTGACAAGTATTAAATCTCGATATTTATTAAACAGGAAATAATTGTGATTCGATTCCTTCCTGCCGTGGTACCGGCTTAAAGAACCTCGTACGCATATTTCTCAGTGAACCAATTCAACCCGTTTTGCGGGGTCTTCCTTCTGGGTTAACACGCTTCTTGCTTCGGCAAAAGCTATCAGTTTTCAAAATCGTATGACATTAGCAGATCATTCGCATGTCGTATGTGACCTCTCTCCCCTAAAAGTTTGTCCAGTGTATTGCTTAAGACCCTTACACGCTTTATCAAAGCATTAAAATGGAATGCTTGTAATTGCAGAAAAGTGGTTTCATATAGTCTACACCTATCTGTACATAATAATAATAATAATAATAATAACAAATGAGACTTATATAGCGCCAAATCAGTAGACAAAAGTCACTGCTCAAGGCGCTTTACAAAGAAAGTAAATTAATTTACAAAAGAACAAGTGAAAAAATGGGTCTTAAGTAGATTTTTGAATGTAGAAAGTTTATGGCATGTTCGAATGTGATCTGGTAACTTGTTCCAGAGATAAGAACCAGAGTATTCAAAGCTTCTGTAACCATAGGTCTTCAAGCGTGGTTTAGGAACAGTATGTAGTATGCCAAGTTAAATTTAAAGATGCAAAAATTGAGGTTTAATTTGAAACAACCTCTCAATTGCTGACATTTCTGAATGAACTTTTTTAGTCCAATATCCTCAGTCTTTCACCTGTTTCATAGGGACGACTGTTTTCCATTCACTTGTCAGTGAGGTATGTTTCCTTGCTAATTTTATACTTTTTTTGTGATGGCAGGAAGTTGCTAGGGTAACACATCCCTTTGATCCGGTCATAAGTTATGATCCATATAAACAAATAAAACCTCAAAACAATGTATTTTGGGAAACGATGGATGAACTAACACGTTTGACATTTGAAAAGAGTGGAATAGATTAAAATTCCAGTTAAAGCAGTGTGATCCGTGTTTGCATCGCCACAAGTCACATGTTGTACACGTGTTTGATATACAGTACCTGCCACATGCTGTATCTTGTATGTGTGCCACATATAGAGTGTGTGTGCCACATGCCACTTGTTGTATGTTGGATATATGTGCCTCATGCCACTTGTTGTATGTTGGATATATGTGCCTCATGCTACATGTTGTATGTTGTTTATGTGCCTCATGAAGCATGTTGTATGTTATATGTGTCACATGCCACATATTGTATATGTGCGTCATGCCACATGTTGTATGTTGTATATGTGCCTCATGCCACATGTTGTATATGCACCCTCATGCCATGGGTTGAATATTTGCTTCATGCCACATGTTGTATGTGGTATGTGTCACATGCCACATGTTGTATATATGCCTGATGTCACATGTTGTGTGTTATGCATATGTGCCACATGCCATATTTGCCACATGTCATATAACATGCCCCATACTACATTTCATGAAGGAATGGTTCTTTACCAAAAACATGAACAGACTTGAAGGCAAAAGGAAGAGAAAATTAGGCAATAGGAAATTGTTATGGCCTAGTTCACTTAATCTGAACCATGAAGAAGAAATGAAGGAATGGATAACAGCTGGTGTAGGATGTTTGTGTAACCTGTGACGGCTGAATATGGTCCCTCAAAGAAAGACTAAGAAAGTGGTATTGTTCTCCAACCTTTTCTGTGTTATTCTTTTTAATACTCTCTGTATTTATGCAGTAAAATTCAGCCAGGAGATTTATCTGACACCACTCTGTTGCCCCAACCTCAGATACTATAATAAACAAAATATCTCCCTTTTAGCACTTTTCAGTAAGTAGAAGAACATGTTAACGTGCCTTTTTCTGTCTTCTGATCTTTCAAAATATGGCAATTAGCCTGTACTAGGAATATATATTTCTTAAGCCAAGTTAAGGATGTTTATGGAGTCTGTCAAAGCTAAGTTATTTCATTGATACTAATAGTGCCAGTGAATTAAATGCCAGGATATTTATTTGACATCCCAAGGTTATCACCTTCTTCCCCCCCCCCTCCCCTCCTCCAACCCATTTGTTACTTTATGGAAAAATAATGAGTCTTCTCTGACCCCACCTCCAATCTCTTATATTGCTTTGCTTAACATCTTTTGTCAGAAAGTGCAAATTCATTCCCTAAAGACTGCCTCCTATTTTCCTAGAGTATGTGTGAGAATAATGAACCGCCTATATATCGCGTACAGAACACGTAACAACAGGAGTATATTAAGGTCAGGACTGTTTCTGTATCACTATTTTAACAGCTGAGGAATTTGGGTCTTTTAATTATCGATCTGAAACCTTAATATTTTACTGCCTTGAATTAGGTAAATAATTGGCAAGACGTGTCACACCCCCTTTCCTTCCTGAGCCTCACATGAACCCGGTTTTACATTTGCCAGAATTCTTCTTACAAATTGTAGGAAAGAGCAATTTTTATTTTCTGAAGACTGCCCTCTATTTGATAAGTTTGTATGTCCTTATCTCCTTTTCTACAATACATATTTCTTGTCATTCAAACCAATGAGATCACTAGCCCAAATTTGATATTGAAAGATCCATATAAAGCTTGGGTTGGCAGAAGGATGTCAGGACCAAGGGTGAATTAATCTGGATCGTCAAGGTTTGTAAGAGCTACATGGCTAGTCGGAACCTGTATGCGGTACATGCTGTTGCATACTGTGAAACACAGTATAGTAAAAGTGCTTTAATGTTAGATACTTTTATTCTTCTCTATGCTTATGACAGTTTGTGCTGTCTGTGCGATCATCTCGATCAAACTTCTTACATCACTAGTGACAAATTATGTCAAGTATTATGCAAATATTTTAGTGTTTCATGAATGCTTATCGGCCAGATTCGTGAAAATCAAGGATCGGAAGAATGTTACTGCGTTGCATCCGTTTGGAAAGGGAGAACATTGAGTTCACAAGGTTGTACAGGCCATTCCTTTAGCAATTAAAAGAAATTGTGATTCTGTAAATTTATTCATGATGGATAAGGAGCATATTCCTAAACATCCCTGTGAAATGTGTGTTCACTTCCTTAGACACTGTTTGATGGGCTAGGCCTATAAAACAGTATTTGAAGTTGATACACAGGCATTGTTAACACACATTGTAAACAAGCATTTAATTAGCATTGTAAACAAGCATTGTAAGAAGCATTGTCAGGAGCATTGTTAACAAGCATTGTAACAAACATTGTAACAGCATTGTAACAAACATTGTAACAAGAATTGTAACAAACATTGTACCAAGCATTGTTAACAAGCATTGTTAACAAACATTGTTACAAACATCGTAATAAGCATTGTAACAAGCATTGTTAACAAACATTGTTAACAAACATTGTAACAAACATTGTTAACAAGCATTGTTAACAAGCATTGTTAACAAAAGTGAACTTGAAGCAAACAGACAAAATTGGAACATATAGCATTACCAGTTAAATCATATTGTTATTTGGCCTTGAGAAATAATAAACAAGTTGTACTTTTCACAAAGTGCTGTACTCTGTGATGTTTGTTTAGCTGTAGAAGGTGCTTTTGAATTCATGACGTGTTTAGAAGTAATTGGTTATCTATTATTTTAACCAATAGTACGTCAATGGTCACATGCTTATGTTGATCTTCATGTTAAACAGCCCTGAATAACTTCCTACTGCATAAGGCATTATTGATGGAACCACCAAATTGATGTAACATACATCTGGTAATAATGAATAATGCAATCCCTACTATTAATCTTATCAGTCCCAATTCCATCCTTAATCCCATCCGTTCTTCCTCTCCTTCCTCCTCTCCTTCCCCTTCTTCCTTTCCTTTTTCCTTCTCTTGCCCCTCTCCGTCCCCCTCAAATAATTTGTTCACACTGGAATTTGTTTTGTAATTCACTATACTATTCAATGGCTCTGAAAATTTGGAGGGTCAGATCGACCAGGAATTGCTACTTTTGAAAATGTTTTAAAATGATTCTTAGAGCCCTAACTAGTTAATAATATTATATTTGAAGCAAGTTGTTGAATAACCTTATATACATTTATGAAAACAAACTTGATACATCATTCTCTGGTTGATTAGGTGAACCATTAAACATTTAAGTTATGTTTCATTGTATTTTGAGAGCTGTTTTTATTTGGTAACGGTAGATAATTAGTGTGAATGATTCTGAAAATCGCTCTGTAAATTTGATTTCAACACCAGTGGTATGGTGGTGGAGTGGGTAAAGGTGGCAGAGTTTGTAAAGGTGGTAGAGCTTGTAAAGGTGGTAGAGTGGGTAAAGGTGGTGGAGTGGGAAAAGGTGGTAGATTGGATAAATGTGGCAGAGTGGGTAAAGGTGACAGATTAGATAAAGGTGGTAGTGGGTAAAAGTGGTTGATTGTATAAATGTGGTAGAGTGGGTAAATGTGGTAGATTGGATAAATGTGGCAGAGTGGGTGAAGGTGGTAGATTGGATGAAGGTGGCAGAGTGGGTAAAGGTGGCAGAGTGGATAAATGTGGCAGAGTGGGTAAAGGTGGCAGAGTGGGTAAAGGT